>JAVSBS010023733.1:0-16344 GCA_033124195.1 Coracias cyanogaster | reverse complement strand
TGTCCCAGAGGGCTTGCTGGGGGGAACAGTGTTAAGAAACAGTTCCCAGTTGGAAAGGGTGCAGCTCCCCCTAAGATGGACAGAGGTTAAATCCCAGGCTGTCTGATTCAGGCTCAGCCGAGCTGTTGAGGACATAACAGTTGTCCCCAGGTGCTTCCTACCTTGTGCTTTGAACACAGAAGCAAAAACAGGGGGTAGAGTTGCTGTAATCACCATCCTGACATCTGTCCTAGTCACAGATTAGTTTTAAAGATAGGAATTAAATTTTACAGGTTGGTTTGTTTGCTTGTTTTTCTTTTTTTTTCATTTCTATAGAATAAACATGGAAAAGGCTAAATTGAAATAGCAGTGTTTGGTTTTGACTCAGCTTTCTAAACTTTCAATTAGCGTTGATGCTGTAGAGCCATACTTAACAATATTAGATGTTCGTCTTGGGCACTGTTGATACTTCATATTGTGAAATACCAGCAATATGAGTAGAAGATATGGTGATAAAATCACATGGCTTTTCCAGATCTTATAGTCAAACGTTGCTATTCCACAGTGAATTTCAGATCTTTCTTCTGACCCAGGACAAAGAGCAATGTTGCAGTATCAGGTGGTTCACATGGTGAGGCAGAAAAGGGCATCTCCATAACTGCCCCTGAGCCAGCATGACCCTGGGAGGCTGGTGGTCACACTGTGCTCCGCTCTGCTCGCACATGGCACTGGGCAACTGATGATAGGACTAAGTAAATATATTTTCCTCTGTGCTTCTCATACAGGTATCATCTTGTCCTGAGAAGCTGTGGTTCCCACTTGGGCCAGCCCAGATGAGTGCTGGCAGTTGGTGCCTCACAGGACTTGGGTCAAAGCTTGGGCTGAATCCAGTGTTTATGCTGGGGGTTTGGGTGTGTGGTCCTACCAGAGCACCCCTAAGATGACACCTCCCAGAGATGGAGGGGTAGTATGGGGACAGGGCTGCTTGCTTTCTGATGTGGCAAATGCCACTGCAAATGAGGTAAAACTTGTTTCCTGAAGAAAATTTCCACTCTAATAGGGAAAGAAATGCCCCAGTGGTTTTTGGAAGCATATCAGATGTTTTCTGGTATGGCCCACAATGTGTACAGCAAATGCAAAGCATTTTCTGTGGAGAGTAGATATTTTCCACAATAACAACGTATTTTGTTAAAAACAAAAATCATCCAGTTTCTCAATTCAGGAGAAAGAAAAAAAGCTTTGAAAGCAGACATTGTCTGATGGCCAGAGCTGGGTGCTCAGGCGCTGCATCAGTGGGCTGGGATGGTGCAGGGGAGCCCGGGAGGTGACCTGGGCCGGTACCTGCACCTGGCTCCTGTAAGTGGGTACATGCAGTTGTGTTGATGCCATGTGGTTCAGATCCCTAGCATCAGCCAGCCCCTCTCCATCACTCGTCACCAGGAAGGGAGGCTGACAGGTCCTGTTTCCCATCAGGTACCTACTCAGGAAGGTCTGTTGGGGCCACTGAGGCAGCTCCAGGGAGGCACCAGGGGCATTCGGAGCCAGGTTGGTGGGGACATGCCTGACACACAGTTCATCCAAATCTGTGCAGCCGCATGGCAATGACAACTAAACTCTGGTGCTGGTCTAGGACAATCAGTCCTAGTCTGGGTGTGAAATGGTTAAAAAAGACTTAAAACAGACAACTTGCTGCCTGCAGAGAATGGATGCATTTTTAGTAGTGGGGAAAAAAAGGAAGTGGGTTATCTATTTGAGTCCACCATCCCTTTTGTTGAAGGCTGCTTCTTTGGCTAAGGGAAAACTAAACAGGAGATTTTCCTGTGGGGCAGGGAAGCTCTTGGTGCTTGGGACTGCTTGCTCGGGCAGCAGTGCCCCTGTTCTGTGCTGGGCAGCAAACCCTACATGCCACATCTTCCCAGGTTCGTGGGAGGCAATGAATGCAAATGCTGGAGCAAGGCAGATACTTGCTGTCTCCCTGTCAGCCCTCGCACCCTGGGTCTGACCTTCGCAGGCGGTGTGCAGACCCGTGTCAGGGAGCAGGCGGGCTCAGCACTGGTGAGCCGGGTCTGGGGCACACAAATGCAAAGGGCTGAAAGGCACAGCAGCCTGGGGGTAGTGGTAGCATCTCCTTGGTGCCTCCTGCTCTCTCCCACACCTGCTTTGTTTCTCTCTCTATTATCCTACTGGTGAAAGCAGTTCCTCCAAACCCTGCTATGTTTCCTCCTGGCACACCTGGCTCCCAAGCCTTGTGTGTGAAAGGCACATTTCTTCACCAGCAGCGTTGTTACTGCAACGGGAACAACACAGTTTACAACCCAGTAAACCCCACGTCCTTCTGTGTAGGCTCCTCTTACGTGATGCTAATGCTTACAAGATGTGCAACGCAGCGGGACAGCCCCAGTACCCAACACCCCAGCAAACGGCTTGTGTTTTACGTTGCTCTGCGGCCGCAGCCTTTGCTAATTAATCCCAGGGATGAGCCTCCTGCTATCGGCAGCCCCATGGCCTCTGAGCGATGGAGCCCACCACAGCTCCTGCATCCAGCTCCGCAGAGGAGCATAAGGCTCTCTCAACCTGCGATGGGTGCCTCCCAGCACAGCCCACCCTGGGTCCCCGTTTTCCTCTGCGCTTCAGGGCTGTTTATAGCTGGGTGCTGGGGGAAGCAGGACATTGTCTCACAGCCACGTTGTGATCACACACTGCGGCTAACGTGATTTACATCCCATATTCGACCTCTGGCGACTTCAAAGCTCGGGCTAGAGAGGGATTAAGTGGAGAGGCTGGGGCAAGGGGAGCCAGGGGGGGCCCGGCTCACCTTTGAGCTCCCGTTATCCCCTCCCCAACAGACCCGGGATAATCATCTCCCTTTGTGCTGCTGGGGAAAGCCGGGGTGCAAACACAGGGACCTTGTCAATATTGGTTTTTGAGAAGACTTTTTTCTATTCTCCCATGTCTGGAGTTTTTGTACCCAAATCCCCCTGGGGCTGCCCAGTCTTCCCCTGGGAATTCAGGATCCCAGGGGTCCCGGCTAACACCAGCCATTGATTGAAATTTCACACCCACCTGTTTGCATACAAGATTTAATTTGGTTGATTCTTCATGCCCTTTTCCTGTTTAATCATCAACCTATTGACCTTAATATTAAAAGGGGCTAAGGGCGAGGGGGAAAGAGACAACATTTCTGTAGAGGAACAAAAGCTGCCAGAGAGTAAAGTAGGTACAGCCAGCTCTGAGCTAATGAGTCCCCGTTGCACACAGGAGCAGAAAAACCTGAGCACTGCCCTTGGCTGCTGCAGCACTCCTCTCCTGGGCTAGCCAGGCATGTTTCACTGCCTGTCCCTTTCCTTGCTGCCCTTTACAGGACCCACAGGTTTAAGGCCAGGAGGGACAGGAGACCACCCAGGCTGAGCCTGGGCACCTACCAGCCCACTGTGTTTTGCTTTCCTCCACACACTTGCACAGGGTGACCGTGCCTTGCTGAAATGGCTCCTGTTTGATGGAATGCTGGCATGTGGGAAACTTAGCTCCAGCTATGCAGCAGCAGCAGGCAGAGGTCAAGAGTATCCCGCACACTTGCACTGCAAGTGCCGGTCCGTGCTGTGGTGTGGCTCTTATACACATCAGACCTCAGCCTGGAGCCAGGAATTGTGTTCCCCAGGGCTCAGTAGTGGGGCCAGTTCTCTTTAATGTATTTATCAATGAGCTGGATGAAGGGTTAAGGGCACCCTTATTAAATTTGCAGATGACACCAAGTTAGGCAAGTGTGTTGATCTGGTTGAAGGTAGGGAGGCTCTACAGAGGGATCTGGCCAGGCTGGATCAATGGGCCAAGGCCAATGGGATGAGGTTCAACACGACCAAGTGCTGTGTCCTGCACTTGGGTCACAACAATCCCATGAAAGGCTACAGGCTTGGGGAAGAGTGTCTGGAAAGCTGCACAGTGGAAAAGGACCTGGGGGTGTTGGTCAACAACCAGCTGAATATGAACCAGTGTGTGGCCAAGAAGGCCGACAGCATCCTGGCTTGCATCAGAAATAGCGTGGCCAGCAGGACTAGGGCAGTGATCGTCCCCCTGTACTAGGCACTGGTGAGGCCACACCTCAAACACTTGGTTCCGTTTTGGGCCTCTCACTACAAGAAGGACATTGAGGTGTCGGAGTGGGTCCAAAGAAGGGCAATGGAGAAAAGGCGGCTCAGGGGAGACCTCATTGCTCTCTGCAACTCCCTGAAAGGAGGTTGTACTGAGGTGGGTGTTGGTCTCTTCTCCTAAATAACAAGAAATAGGACAAGAGGAAATGGCCTCAAGTTGCACCAGGGGAGGTTTAGTTTGGGCATTAGGAAAAATTTATTCACCAAAAGGTTGTAAAGCACTGGAACAGGCTGCCCAGCACAACAATGGGAGTCACCATCCCTGGAGGTATTTAAAAGATGTGTAGAAGTGGTGCTGAGGGACATGGTTTAGTGGTGGACTTGGCTGTGCGAGGTTAACAGTTGGACTTGATGATCTTAAAGGTGTCTTCCAACAAAAACAATTCTATAATTCTAGGAAGAGCTGCCCCTGCCCGTGAACCAAACCATGCACCAACTCACTCAGCCCAGGGGCAGGCAACCTACAGGAGCAGCACTCAAGCGTGTGTCTGCCCTTGCGAGGTGGCTGGGCAGCCTCCCCGCTCTCTGGGGGTCCAGCAGCTCTTACACTTGCTCTGCTGGGCACAGGCAGGGAAAGGGCAGGAGAAAAGGTTTTTGGTGTCCTCCGAGGTCAGAGGTGGGGGAAACAGAGCCTGGTGGAAGGGAGGGTAGGACTGTCCTTCCCCACTGTTTGGCCAGCAGGATGCACAGAAGCACTCAGGGCAGGGCCTTCCACTGGTTTGCTGCCAGCCCCTCAGCGCGCTGGGCTGTGCGGGGCTGGGGGGCAGCTGGAGGGGCCGGGAATGCCAGTGAAGGCACGGCACAGCCCACATGGCCCCGTGTGACAAGCGTGCACACCCGCAGCACTGGTGGGTGGCTGCTCCTCTGCTTGGCATGTGTCCAGCCCAGGGGCAAGACCCTGAGCAGCAGCCTCGGCTCGGGCGGTACCAGCCAGCAAGGCCCCCAGGGTCTCTGCCCACCTTCTCTGCATCACCCTGGTTCATGGGGTAGGGTTTTTTGGTGGTTTCTGCACTTGCAGCTGTAATCTGCCTGCTATAAAACAGTAAAGGAAAAGGAGCTCTGTTTTTTTTCCGTGCTGTGCCTTAGCTGACATGAAACCCAAGCTGTGTGGGAGCCTGTGAGCGTGTGTGGCTATGCTCACACGTGTGTGCGGCGAGCCACCCCTGTCCTGCGTCCTGGCCAGGGCCGTGCCGGGGGAGGGTGCAGATGCATGTGTGCCTTTCCCCAGGGGGGCTGTTTCAGTCTGCAGAGTGCGGTTGTGTTTATTTAATATCTGACGTCCCTTCTGTCTTCAGCGCTGACATTAATTGCCAGACAATGAGCAATGGAGCCCAGATGTTCCCCGGCGGTGGCCTCCCTTCCTTCACCAGCACTATGTGGGTGATAAAAAAATCCAAGGGGGAATCGTGTTTGGGCTGCTGTTGCTGCAGGGCCATTAGCGGGGGCACAGGGGGGCTTGCAGTTCAGCTCCCCCAGCTCTGGCTGCCCACGATCGGGCAGCTCCTACCCCAGCCCCTCTGTGCCGGGAGCTGGGCAGGGGCAGTGTGGGCACCAGGGAGCAGGGGCCATGCAAAGTGCTGGAGGTGAAACCCACTGGCACACAGGCTGATCTCCGGGACCTTCCCAAGTGCATCCCTGCCCAGACTGCAGCAAAAGGTTTTTGCAGGTTGTGCCCGGCTACCACACTGCTGACGTGCTGTCTTGCCAGCCAGAGATTAACAATGCAGCCTGTCATTTCATAAATATCCATACTTGCAAAACAAGAGGCCATTTTACAGCAGTCACGGCCTTACCAGAGGGTTGCAGTACCGCGTCCGCCAGGCATCCAGCTGAGCACCTGTGCTGTGGCTGTGTGGGGGCTCTGGGTGACCCGGGGACTTGTCCTGTAGAGGTAGGGCAGGAGCAGTTAAATACTGTGGACAGGTTTGTGAGAGCTGAAATGGCTAGACCGGGCAGAGAAAGGCAGCGTCTCCTCTCTGTCCTCTGCTGTTGGTAGGACACACCACTGATGAAGATGCTCGGCTGGTTTGTGGGAAGGCAGCCCAATTTCTTGCTCTGCCAGGGACTTAGTGTGCACCCACCACTTATCATTAGCCATTATTCTTTAACCGGGAAGGAATTATGAATTATTATTAATTGGGAAAGGACAAAGGGCATTGGAAACTCAAGCATGGGATGGTGTTATTTTTAGAAATTATGTCTGTCGTGGTGGCATCGCTCCTTAAAGAGATGCACGTGACAGGGAGAGTAACCAGTAAACCAGCTTGACCAGCAAATAACCCCTTGCACGCTTTCCATATTGCCTTTTTAAACAGGAAGGGAACATGATACAAACGCTATGAGAATTATGATCTGAAAAGTTTTCCTGGCAGGTTGTCACAGGAGTTGTTAGTGTCATTCTTTGACATGCACACTCACAGCCTTCCTGTACCACTGACTTAACCCCCTCACCCCCCGTGAGAGCTGCCAGGCAGAGTTTTTCTTCCCCGCTTCTCAGGTGAGCCCTTATCTCAGGTATCCTGAGATGTGATTTCACACCAATACCTGAGCTGGGGCTCCCCAGCTGCTGAATTTTGGATGCAGCTCATGGGGATGGTGAGCTGGGGCAGGCAGGGAGATATGATGTCTGCTGCAGCTTCCCCCTTGCTGCTGCCAGGGTGGGAAGTGGCCCAATAACCCCTCCCATGCACCACCTCCTCTCTCCCAGAGCACTGGGACATCCTCACCCCTTAAAAACATCACCAGCCAAGGCAGGGAGCACATGGGAGCCCACTGGACTCAGTAGGGCTGTGTGTGTGGGCAGGGGGTCCCTGCCCGCGCGTGTGCTCCTCTCCTTCTGGGCTGCCTTGGCCAAGGCTTCGAACAGAGCCCAGCTGCGCTCTGGCCAGGGAACATCCGCTGTGGAAACCTGGGAGGAGCTGACAATCCCCAAAGATTGGCTGCACACCCGGCCAAACAAGAGCTGCTGGCTCCTGGCCTAATTCATTGCAAATGTGCTTCCATGTGGTTCCAATCTGAAGCCCCTGCTCCCCCCGCGCTGCCCGCCGGGGCTCGGAGGGGCTGGGAGCTGCTGAGCAGGGCAGCGCGGGCAGCAGCTCCAACACTGGCCCGGGCATGTGGCAGCTGCCCAGGTCCCAGGCCCCAGAATGTGACCTCCAGCCAGTCCTCTCCTGGGGGACACAGGGAACCCACACCCCCCAAGGGGTGAGACCAGCTCACGGCAAATTCCCACTGGGGACACGATGCCTGGAAAGGTCACTGCTGGTCCGCACCCTGTGGAGGGGCTAACATCACTCCTTTGGCACTTAGCCCAGCCCTGGGCATCGTCTTCCCATGGGGTTTGGTTTTCATCTGCCACTGGGTGATTTGCGGGCTGGCAGCCAGGAGTGGCCAGTATCCTTATGTAGCCTTCACTTCACCTTCTCCAGCTGTTGGCCAGGGCTGTGGCCACCTCCTCCCCACCCTCAGGTGCAGGTGGGCTCTCAGGGCATGGCTGCACCCATCAGCCCCAGGCAGTATTGGTGACACTGCATCACACCTCAGCATGCTACCTCCAGCAGAGATGGCCCCAGGCAGCACTGGGTTCCTGAGCCCACTTGTCCCTGCGTTTCCTTGCTGGGATTGAAGCACCTCCCCCAGAAGGAGGGCAGCTCCCTTAGTTCCCCAGGGCCAGCACAGTGGGGACTCAGGATCAGACAGCTCCCTGCCTATACCCTGGTGCACAGTCCTAGCACCAGCACTTCCAGGCAGGTCTTCCCCTTGTCTGATGAGCTCACCTGGGTTTAACATCTCAAACCAGTGCAAACACTATATATTCATTTCAAATTTTCCACCTGAGTGTCTTTCCCCATCTTTGGGGGCCCTTGCCTATGTCCTGCAACACCCCATTTGTGCTGCCAAGCAACTTTAAGCTCAATTTAAAATGAGTCTGGACTCAAACACCCTCCTCCCCCTCAGTTCACGCATTTAGAAGGAGATTGAATCAAAACTTCAAAATAATCAATAATATATCACCCCATTAAGCAACGTTGAAGCCCCTCTCCTCTCCTGTGTTTATAGCTGGATTAAAAATGCCTGGCACAAAGTTAACCCTCAGAGTATTGAAATAAAATGGCATAAAATGAGTTTGGTTCTCCTCAGGTTTCAGGAGAAGCCGGGTGAACCATGTAGGCAAGTAAGCGAGGCCAGGGCCAGCACCTGCAATAACATCTTTGGTGTCACTGCAGGAGCGGAAAAGGAAATGAGCAGTCAAGGAGCTGGGAGCAGCACAGTGGTGGCCAGGAGGGCTGGGCCCTGGCTGCCCCCCCACCCCCCACCCCATACCAAACCCAGGGTCCTGCCATGGGCACCTCAGAGCAGGCTGTGCTGAGGCTGTGGGCCATGTGGTCTCCCGGGCAGCCTGTAGAGCCCATAGCACTGGAAAGAGTGACCTGGATATGTGGCTGCTGTGGTGGAGATGGAGAGATGGGGTCCCTACGTCACCCTTTGCCTTCAGCCAGCAGGGTGGGTCCAGAGGCCGAGGAGGACCCTGGCAAGTGCTTTTGGGTCCTGGGGAATAAGCAGCTCGGCTGAAATACAGAAGCAGCTACGACAGCTCGGGTGGCTGTGGGAGGATGCACCCATGCATAGCCCCACAAAGAGCTTTACCATATGCCACCACTGCTGGAATATGCTGGGATGAGCTGGGTCAGACCCTGCAGAGCACAGGTTGTATGGGAAGCCCTGGCCCCAGGAGACTGGGCTCCTTCCCTCCATAAAAAACCAAGCTAGCCCCTTTGAGGGGCTCAGGGCTGCAGGAGCAGTGTCAAGGTCTGCGCTGGGGTGGTGTGGGGAGAGCTGATGGCCACATTGCGAGGTGTGCAGCCCCCGCTGTGCCGGAGCGTTGCCGGCCTGGTGCAGCCAGGCCTTGTGCTTGGCCTTTTAAGATTAGAAAGGTTTTTGAACTGACGTTAGCTCTGCTAGGCAGAGGAGAGTGTACAGCAAGGTAATTAAAGTGTAAGAACGAGGCTGGGTTTGCCTTTAATGGCTTGCAGCTGCAAATATTTTTCTGTCTTCTTGAGCCCACTTGTAAGCTGTCTGGCTGTACTTCTCATCCTGGCCAATTAGATTCCCATGTGTGCTGCAGGAGTGAAAATATAGAAAGTGAATAATCCTCCGGTTCTGCTCCTCGCTGCAGAGGCCTTTGAACCTCTGGCTGCCGTGGCTCCCTTCCACCCCAGCCCCATCGCTGCCCCAGCCAGCCCTCTCCGTGCCCACCCTGGCTCCCCTCTTTGCAACTGAACTTCACCTCTAGCAAATCTGCCTGGGCATCACTGCAATTCATCATCAAGCCTTTCTGATCAAAGCGGGGGGCATTCCCCCCCTGCTTTTTTTAGCCGAGTTTTACAGTCATTTTCCCTTTTGGATGCTGGTTTTCTGCCAAAAATTCCACTCTAAAATCAAAAGGGGCAGTCCATTAATACGAGGCAGCTGTAACAAGTAGACTATTGTGTTGTCTCTTCCAAGGTACCAGGGATTTTTAATAAACTGTGGGGTGTGGGTAGCTGGTTGCCTCCAAGAAAGGGGACACAAAGGGGAGGAAGAAGGAGCTGGCAGAGACCGCAGTGCCATAAAACACAGCCCGGCAGCAGCATGCTCCACGCTGTGTGGTGGTGGGAGCAGTGCAGGAGGCACCGGGCAGACTCCCGGCTCCCTTCCAGCTCCGAGATCAGGTATCGGTCGGGAAACGCCACTCACTTTGATCCCTGTGGGCTGAAGGGGCTCTTTGCCAAGACCCACGCGGTGCAAACAGGCTCAGCACCCCGGCTGCCCTGTGCTGGGCTGCCCGCCGCTGCCGGGGTGGCTCGCTCCAGGGATGGCAGCTCCAAGTCCTGAGGGAAAGCCAGGAACCAAGCAGGGTGCACAGAAACTGCTTGGGCTGCAGAGGGGTCCCTGTGCTCCCTAGACATGTGGGGGACACAGGGTGTGTCACCACCGTGCCTTTACTACTCCCAGCCACCTTGGTGTAGGGAGGGGAGCTCAGGCTCCGCAGGGACCCCCTACCCGGGGGATTGGGGCTGGTTTGTCTCTGTGCTGCCATGCCAGCTCTCCAGCCCTGCAGTGCCCGCAGCCTCGGCACAGCTCTGCCCTCGCCTTGGCTGCTGGGCTGCAGCCTGTCAGCACCTCTTGCCTGGGAAATGCCAGGCGCATGGCTGGGCTTGGCGGCGGCAGCTGACCCAGCAGCATCCACAGCTATGGCATTTCTCAGTCCTGGTGGCTGTGTCCCTGCCAGGGCAGCCCCCTCCCAGCCAAGTGCTCCTCTGCCAGGCCTGGGTGATGGCCTGATGGCAGGGCTTAGTACAAAGGACTGGTGGGACACTCTGCTAGGGTCAAGGGCACCTGTGCACCAGCTGGGAAGCTGGTAGGGAGCTCTGGTCTAAACCTGACACAGCCACAGCCATCAAGGTCCAGACCCTGACCTCCAGTCAGGTTTGGGTCTCTCTGGGAAATGTCAGTGTCATTCCTGATTCAGGCTCAGCCCGGTTGGGCAAGTTCCCCAAGACCTTCTCTGTCTCATTCCCCATGAGGGACATCAGCCAGAACACAGCAGGGCTGTGTGCAAACTGCCTTGTTCAGTCAGGAGCTGAATGTGATGCCTTTCAAGACCTCATCACCTGTGGCCCAGCCACTGGAGCCTGGCGAGCAGAGCAGACCCCAGCTGGAGCTGCCACATTGGCCAATTCAGCTGAGCACCCCTTGCTTCAGATACCTGTGGCTCGTACCCTCTGCTCCCATGGGGTGTGGGGAGCATCTTGTGGAGGGCAGGGAGGCAGGTTCCTGCTCTGGGTTTTGGGAGCAGTGGGGTGGAGGGGCCAACCCCGTGGGCTTGCCATTGCAAGTCAAGGTGAGGACGGGCTGGGAGCAGATGGGACCTGCTCTGTTCGTGAAAGAGTGTTTCTGCTATTTATGCTAAGCGGTGGGAATGCTTCTCAAGCATTTTGGATGGCTCTGTAATGAGGCCGGCCTAAATATGCCAGCATTGTTTGTGCCGGACAATTAAAAACTCCCCCTTGCCACATTAACGGTGTCTCTGGTGGTGGAAGGGCCCGGGAAGGCGCGGGTGAGGGCAGCCCACAAAGCCCGCCTTTTGTTTCGTGCTCCTTTGAACCCTCTCAAAGCCCCCGTTTCAAGGGGTGGCTTTTGTTTTCTTTTCAGCAGGCCTGAACCCAGAGCCGCCTGTTGTTTAGCAACACAGAAATGTGACCTTAATTGACTCTGCTCTCGGATGCACTGTGTAAATCACTTCTGGCACCCAGGGGGAATGTGTGACATGTCCCCCAATCCCGGTACACCGGGGTGCATCCTCCCTCTGCCGCTCCCAGTGACCCTGGATCCAAGCACTCCTCTTGCCCCAGGCTGGCAGGGGAGTGGGATGGGAAGCAGGGCTGGGGATACTCCGACCCCCATGTCAGGGGCCTTTCCATTTCCACAGGGGAGCAGGGAAAACTGTTTCCCTCTGCTCTTCAAACCTCTTCTGCAGCCGGTGCCTCCTGCTCATGTTTACAGTCCAGCTGGGCTGGTGAGCCTCTTTACCTGCCTTCCCCAGGACTCACCGGGTTAAGGTTTATTGTGAGATAAATTAAATGATGATGATGAAAATGATTAAGTGATGAAAAGGTAACAACTCCTGCGAACGTCTGGCATGCACTTAGCCAGATGACCTATTTGTAGGATACCAGGGGGCTGATACATTAACAGATACAATTTGCGGTCTCCCGAGGAGAGGTTAAGGGCTGGGAGCACGGCTCCCTGGGAGCTGCCCCTGTCTCTCCACCTCGCCCGCCCTGGCCTTAATCAAGCGATCATCTCAGCCTGCGCCTCGCCGGCCTCCTTGCTCCTTTCAATGGGGAAAAATTTGCAGACAAATTCGTGCCAGCGGGATGTTGGAGCTCTCCTGCGTGGTGGGATAAAGATACCTGTCACCTCCGCGCGCCCTGCCACCAGCTCACGCTGGGATCGTCGTTCGAGGAGCCCCATGCTGATACCCTCATTTGATTACGCCTCTTCATGCCTTCCTCTGTGCGGGAAGGGCCATTCAGCTGCGGCACCGCGGCGCTTCCAGCACGGGCTGACCCCGCTGCTGGCCTTTTGTTAGCCTCACTGGCGGCACGCCGGGCGTCAGGGCTGCGCGGGGGCCCTGTGCCACCTCCCTGGACCAGGGCTCTTCCTGACACTTTGCAACAGGGCCCTGGATGGACTGGTGATTTTTAACCAGAAAGCTGTAAAAATGAGGGGTAAAATAGCATGTAAACAGAAATATGAATGGCTCTGTGAGGTAAGTGCTCCGTTCCGTTCCTCCTTTTGCTTCACCGTGCTTTGGGTGCAATGGAGAAACAGCTGCCTGGTACCTGTTAGCTGTGTCCAGCAGGAGATCCCGGGGCACGTTACCAGTATCAGCCCCGGTCACTGCTGTCTGCTGGGGAATTGAACTCCCCTGTGGCCTTGGGAGCTTTTGGTCGGGTTTCTGAGCTTGCAGAGAGGGGAATCAATTCTTCTGCTCACAAGCATGAACCTCAGCAGCTGGAGCTCTCTCTGGCACAAAGAGCTTTTGGCTACAATCCCAGCATAAATGCCATTTTGTAGATTCCCTGGCCAGAGCCACCCGCCCCATGCCACACTACCCACTGCTCCTGGACAATGCCACCAGCGCCTTGCCTTGTATCCTCCCAAGGACCAGCGTTGGCAACCTTGCCTCCTGAGAAGAAGAAATGTGCCCTCTGTAGCCGAAGTGTTTAACAGGTCACCCCATGTGGCCCCAGCCCCTCTGTCATCTCCAAAAGTTTGTTGTACCTTATGTTATGGCAAAATACACTGCTCCAGGTGATGCTGGGGTGGGAACTCCCAGCCAGCTCTGCAGCAGGCCAAGGAAGGCAGCCTGGGGTTCCTGCCTCTCCTTCTGGAGTTAATCACCAGACTGCTAGAAATGTGGAGCAATTGGCCCTTGTTTTGCTTTTCCCTGATAGATTAAAGAGCTCTTAAGTACCTGGCTTGTTATTTCTGCCAAGGTACTTAAGAACCAAGGTCCTTGTGACTGTAATCAAGCTGCCTCTTGATCTTCTTCCTGATAAACTAAGTAGGCTGAGTGTCCTGTCTGCCTCCATCGGAAATGTCCTCAGCCCTTGTCGAGCTTTCCCGGGGTTTCTCTGCAGGCTCTCCAGCTCGGGGCACAGCCTGCTTTGGCGAGGCGCACAGCCTCGAGCGTGCCAGGGCTTGACCTGCTGATGCAAAGTCACTCCCCTGTGTCAGCTCCTTCAAAACAGCCATTATGTCTTGCAAAGCCAGTGGTGGGAGGGATGAGGTGGCTGTATAAACCTCCAGGCTCTCTTTGCCTGCACAGCTGCAATTTCCCCTGTGAAGGCCATGGGCTTTGGGCACCTGCCCTTTCCTCCTCTTCCCCACACCGAAGTTTTCTCTGAGCATCAACCACCCACAAAACTCCCTCCGATGAGTTCTGCTCTGCCAGGCAGGAGCAAGGCTCTGTGCAGCAATGAGTGTGGATGGGGCAGAGCATCTCTGGAAGAGAGTGGACTCTCCAAGCAGTAAGAGAGGAATTAGTGAAAACCAGCCCTTACCTGGGTGTCATGTCCAACTTCTGATCTCCAAACCCAGCTCCAGGCTCTCAGAGAGCCCCAGCGGGCTCTGGAGAGAGTTGCTGCCTGTTTCTCCAGCTTAGCAGCTGATGGCCTATACAGGGCTGGCTGGAGAGCAGTGATCTGGGTGGTCACAGCGCAGCAGCAAAGACATCTGGCTCCTTGGATGCAAGGTGTGACCTGCAGGAGCCCCGTCTCTTGAGTCAGAGCTGCAAGGCAAGTAGTGCCTATGGTCTTTGCTGGCTTCAGAGTCTCTGCGCAGAGACAAGTGCCAAATAGGACAAATCACCACTGTGTTTGTAAAGATAAAATGACACTCCGGTACTTAAAGTAATCATTGATATCTTACTTTTGACCAAAATGCCCCCACATTGCAGTTGTTTTGCAGATTGGAGCTAGCTCTTGTTAACAAGTGCTTCCCACCCTGCAGGGAGCACCCCCCAGTTCCCAGTGCCTGGCTGGCCCTGCTGCCCTGTGCACGCTCACTGCCCGGGCCGAAAAATGGCATTTGCTGGACTCAGGTCACTGCCCTCCAGCAAAGGGGCTCTCGGCTGAGCCCCAGCAGCATGTCCTGCCACCGGCACCTCCTGAAAGGGACCTTCCGCCGCAGCCCTGGCCCATTGTCTGGGGGGATAATTGGAGGGAGAAGTGAAACGGGTCTATAATGAATTCTGCTGCTATTCAGCAAGGCCAGGAGGCAGAAAGCTCACTGCTCCTGCCAAAGTGCTGAGGCTGCTACTTCCATTCTGCGGCCGGAGGGGAGGTCTCTGTAGGGCAACTTGCTGTTGAGAAGGCTCCGGGGTTGAAACAACACCCGGTGTCTGAAGTTTTACTCTTTCTGTGCGAATGTGCTCTGATGTGGCTGTGCGCAGGGTCCTTCCCTGCGGGCTTCGTGGAGCTGTCGCCAGGCTGCTGGTGCTTCCTGGCTTGCACAGCACAAGGCTGTGGCTGCACAACTCGTTGGTGTGTTCGCTGTGCTGTGCTGACACCGGGCTCAGCTCTGCTGCCTTCTCCCCAGGCTGCCCTTGGCACTCTGCCTGCCCAAATCCTCATTCCCTCCTCCCCCAGGTCCCATGCAAAGCTCCCTTGGCCATAGTGACCCCCCTCATGCTCCAGACTGATGCCTGACCCACCCCATCACCCAGAAGCACAAACACAGCTCCTCCAGCCCCCTGCCAGGGGCTGTGCTGCTCCTCCCCTCCATGTTTTTGGAGGTGATGGAGTAGCCCCAGAGGGGGTACCCAGCCTGAAGGCAGATGGAAAATCCATGCTGCTCTTTCCAGGCACCCGAGGCTGCGAAGGGCTGGACAGTGAAGCATCTGTGTGGTCCCATCCACACACACACAGAGCCCTCGGCGGGCAGCTCCTCTCCCCCATGCTCCCGCAGGTAGCTGGCCGCCTCCAGACATCTTGCATCGTTCTGTGCAGCCTGGCTGCAGCTGCTGCCAGCTCCTGCTGGGATCTTGCACTCGGGGTGGGGTTCCCCCCTCTTAAAGCCTGTGGACGCCCCCAGCAGCATCCAGCTGGAGGGAGTGACCCTGCCAGGAGGAGTCACTTGGGATGCTGGGCTGGCTCAGATACACAGAGCGTGGTTCTGTGGTACTTCTGCCCCCTGAGAAAGCTTTCTGCCAATTTGCCAGAGCTGCAGAGGGACCGGTGCCAGAAGAAGAGCTGGCAGCCCGCGTGGGGGTTGGCCTCCCGCACACAAAGCCCGGAGAGGGTGCAGGGGTAGCCAGCTGCCTCCCCAGCACAGGGAGGCAGGCAGGGGCAGCGAGCTGGTGTTACAGGGCAGTCCGAAGGGATGTTGGTGCTGCTCCTGCCCTGAGGTGCACTGGTCTTATTTTACATCCAGACACTCTTTAAGCAAATGCATAAGTAAATCCCTTCCCCTTCTTGCCCATTGGGATGACATGGTTTTAAACCTTGGAAGGGGATTTAGGGCTTTTGTCTCTGGTCTGGCAAACGGGGTGAATGCGCGATCAGCAAACCCTGGCAGTGACAGCCACCACAATTCTCTGCATCAGTGCCATAAACAAGTGGGCAGGGCAGCCCAGAGCACAGCACCCTGAAGGGCAAGGGCAGGCAAACAGGACTTTGTCTCAAGGTTTAGAGCAGGCTGCAGGCATCCCCAGGGCTAAATGCTGTGCCTCCCAGCACACGGTGCTCTCATTTGCAGATGTAATACCTTGGCTCGGTGGAGCTTAGCAGGCTGTCACAAGCCCCAAGGAAAGCCCCCCTGACCTCCCTGGGGAACAACTCCATCAGGCAATAAACTGGCTTCTGTTTGCTTTGAGGGGGGCGGATCTCAGTGGGCTTTAATGCAGAAGGGGCAACTCTGAGCTGTGAAAACTGGCTGACACCAGAGCCATTGCTGGAGCAGCCCGCAGCCGCCAGCAAGTACATGGGGCCAGCTGGGGTCTAAGCCTCCCCCATGAAGGATGGGGGGCCACGGACAGCCTGTCTTGTCACACCTTTTCCTGTCCTGTTTCCCAGGGGTGATGGTTAACCAGCCTTGTCTGCAGAAGGGGCAACTCTGAGCTGTGAAAACTGGCTGACACCAGAGCCATTGCTGGAGCAGCCCGCAGCCG
>JAVSBS010023731.1:48407-191917 GCA_033124195.1 Coracias cyanogaster | reverse complement strand
AGAGAAGAGACCAACACCAGCCTCGCTACAACCTCCTTTTAGGTAGTTGTAGAGGGCAATGAGGTCTCCTCTCAGAATTGGTTTGGTTTGTGCCTTTTTAGACTGTCAGTTCATGTAGTCTGGAAATCTCTTGTCTGTCTTGTTCATAATGTACTTCATAAAATACCATGTTATGTTCTCAGAGCTTTATAAATTGTAAATACTAGTTAAGCTAAGAAAGAAGACACCTAGGCATCCTATGACATTTTCTGTAGGTCTGTCTTGCCATTCTTGACTTCTGGGGAAGGGAGACATGGTGTGCCTTGCTGCCTGCTTGGTAACAGCTGCCATGGAGCTGAGGCATATTTGCCCTAGTGCCAGCCTGA
Organism: Coracias cyanogaster; assembly: GCA_033124195.1. Classification (NCBI taxonomy): domain Eukaryota; kingdom Metazoa; phylum Chordata; class Aves; order Coraciiformes; family Coraciidae; genus Coracias; species Coracias cyanogaster. Next base: position 191,552 of record JAVSBS010023731.1, on the reverse strand, counting down.
TCTTCACTTCCTTTGAGCATTTCTCCTCAACCAGTGACCTTCCTGTGAGCGTTTGCCAAGATTATGTCATGCTGGGTAGTTTAACTGCGTGGTCACCATTGTATCCACTACTATTTGTAGATCTCTGAAAATTTTCCAGCAGAATGCTTCCTCCTTCAGGCATGTACATGAACTCTGAATTTCATCTCATTTTTATTTGTGCCTTGGTCTTTTGTTCAAATAAATAAAATAGCAGAATTCATTAGTTATTCTGACGGTCTCTATTTGATCTTCTGGAACAGAATAATTTCTCTGAGAGATGCATATAATCTCTCCATCGGCTTAAGGTTTTTCTTTCAGAAGGATGAAGTAACGCCTTTGATTCAGAAAACAGCAGTTTGGAGAAGACAATTCTTGGGTAAATATGTTAAAATTGGGAACGAGTTCACAACCTGTGTTTCCTAAGCCACACAAATACTTCATCAGTAGAGATTCTGTAAGAATCCTTATTTAAGCATTGTGGATACTTATGAAAAAACATAGTTGTGCCAGTTTCTGTGGTTTGTACTTCCAAGATTAGACTTCTGTCAAGTTTCCTCTTAGTGCTATGCAATCGTGTGGCTCAAACTTGGAAGGGGACTTCAGGCAAGGTCATGGTCAAAGGAACTGCTAAGGAGCTGGGTGCAGCTGCAGTAGGGATGGAGGCATTCCTCAGCATTCCTCCTGTATCTGTGTTTTCTTTACACCACACCAGACAGTGCTGAGATAAAAGCAAAGAAATTAGTATCCCACTATCAGCAGGTTAATTCTGTTCATGAACCATGCAAAAAATCTTATGCTCTCTGTGAAATAAATGTGCTGCAGCACTCCAGAAAGCATTGAGTTTTCAGGTACTAACACTGAAAAATTGGCTACTTATGTCAGGCTTTATAGGAATCCACCCATGTGATAAGTTGACCAAATTTCAAATCAGAGTAAGCATTTAAACCCTGAAAATCATGAAGATGTATTTAATGAGAATGCCTAACTAGTTAGCCAGTATTCTTGGGTGTAGAAACACAGCCAGCACACAGCTAGAAAGAGCATCAATTTGCTCCCCTTTTTGCTCTGTTTGGTTTAATATGGGGCAACTGGTATCCATTTACAGATAGAATACATGTGATAACATCTGGAAAAAGGCAGTAAATTTCTTTAACTGAAAGACCCATTGGCTTTATGCAGTATATGCACTAATGCCTTTCATTCCTTCAGACTAGTTCGTTAAAATTGCATCATAACAACGAAAGTGTACAAGCAAAGTGAAAATCTGCAATGGTTTGACAGAGAATTGAAGCAATCTGTGCTGAAGTTTGGCAAGTTAAAGTGAAAAAAGTTCTCTTTGTACCTGCTATTGTGCTTTATAGCAATTATGGTCTTCAAACACCCCAAACTATGCCCATCTATTGGTTGTTTTGTTTCAGCTTTACAGTGTAGAAGGAAATTTTTTCTGATGTCTTTTATGGTTTGTTCATGCTTCTTTGATTCAGAAAATTTCAGAAAAGGATTAAAGTAGCACAGCCTCTAGATGACCAGTGGGAACTTCAAGTAGCAGAGATACTCTTCTCTGTCCAGGAAAGCCATTACATGATAAACTATTGATTTTTATAATACATTTAAGTTGCTAATGATTTCTTAAGAAATCATTCTATGTTTCCTGTATTATGCACTCAGTATGTTATCTGTTGTAAATAGGATAATAGTGTTCTTAGTCTGGAATAAAACCAGCTTCATGCCATTCTCAGAATGAAACCATCTCCACACTAGTCTCAGTACTGCAGAGGATTTCACCTCTGAAATGAGCCGATGGCCTTTATCAGTTTGATTGTGATGTATATGTATACAATAAAAATTTTAACCACTCTAATTTGCTATTATTGGGACACTCTTAAGGCAGATAGTTTATCACGCCTAGAAAGTTTAAGTAACTTGCATAGACAAGAATAAAAGTCACAATTTCACAAGCAGCCTTATGATTCGGAGTTAAAATGGATGGCTATCTGGACCCACAGAAGAATTTCTTCATCTCTCCATCATACAGATTGAACAATGAAGGAGAATGCCAGAGTATTTCAAGCAGTGTGCAGTATTAGAAGACAAGATATTGGTTGTGATGGGTCAAAATGGTCTCTTCTATTCTGACATTTCCTGTGTTCTTTTGTGCTGAGACAGGATCAACAGAGCCGTTATTCGTTCTGATTACTGTGGTGTTTGTTTTGCTTTCTTTCCACTTGTAATTTTATTTTTACTGACAAGATAGAAAAAGAAGTCAATATACAGTTTGACATTGCTCATCCAACTTGTCAGATTTTTGTTTAGTGTTTTGATACTTTTTTTTCTTTATTTATTGTTCATGTTGTTAGGGTTTAAAGTTTCTCACAGTATGCACCGCATATAAATGCCTCTGTTGCGATGTTTCTTAAATTAATCTTTTTGAATTAAAGTTGGGATTTGCAGAAATACAAGTCCTTCCAAATAAAACTCTGCACATTTGGAATACATATAAACCTACAACCCCAAATACAAGTTTCAAAAAATGAAAAGCATCTGCAGTTTTTAATTATTTCCTTTGGAATGAGGCACTGGATACTATTCCGGCTTTATGAAACTGTTCTGTTAACAAAAGTCTTCTCAAAGACAGATTTCAGGCAGGTTTGTGCCCTAAATTCTCTAGTTTAACAACCTCAGCTTCCTCATTCTCTCATGACTCCCTTAAAACAACAACCCCACTTGTCTTTCCTTTTTCTTCTATGATATTTTCATATTCCTGCGTCTTTTGTCACTTATCCTGTGTCTTGGCCAGTTTCTTTTTTCCTAAAACAGAAACATTTTTCAGTCTTTTCGGCTTCTGTTGTGTTACCCCTGGCTTTCAGGGAAATTCTAGAGATGGAGCATCTTCTTGGCTCAGGGGCTGCGCCCTAGAGAATTTGAGGTGCCAATCACTGCATACAGTAATGCTACATTTCATTAGCACCTCCTCCTTCTGTATTTCTAAATAATTCCCAATAAGATATATCCCAAAGAAACAAGCGTACCTAGGACAAATCAAACTGGCATAGCTCAGGAGATAACTGTTCACAGAAGTCCTGCATAGCAAGGACACCATGATGATGTAGAAATGTTTATTGGTTCAGTTTTTTGTGAATGTCATTATGAACCTGGGAAAAGAGATCACATTTTTACCTTGTCCCTTCCCTGACTGAACTTTTTGTTCTTCTCAGAGCTTACTGCTAAAGATGCAATTTTCTGACTGCTACAATGTATGCTGCACCTTGATACTAAGTGAATCTAAAGAAAGGGAAGATGGGCAGATTCTCTGCCCCTGGGCAGCTGCTGAGATAAATGGGCTTACTCATGTCCAGGTAATGATGGAATTTGGTTTAGCTCGGCAGTGGCAAACATTGGCACTGATGTCACATTTGTCACTAATAGAGGTTTGGATTATGAGCAATGAAGCGGAACTGTGCTGAATAAAAAATACAGCAGCTGGCATTTTCACAAACAATCTTTCAGCAACTTGTCTTTTTGGCCACTGCTCAGCACTGATTTGATGGAATACGTTGAGGATAAATCCGTGGGGACATCTTTGATAAGATAACTCATTTTCTATATAACAAAATCCAATTGGACTCCTCTAGCTGGACTGCAGTTGTGTATGTGATTTGGCATCTCCTAGGGAAATTAGAGATAATGCTCATCAGAAAGAAAGTTGCAAAGTGAGTAAAGAATGATGTAAACACCTGAGAACAACAGGAGATGCTGGAAAGTTTTAGTTGAAGGGGGACTGGTTAAAGACTGGTTTTCTGACTAATCTTTTTTGGTATTTTTGTTAATATTGTTGCCTCAGAAAAGGAGATATGTACTTGGGAAATTTACAGATGACAGAAGCCTGAACAGCAGCAGCTTGTCAGATAGGGAGAAGTGGATGAACTTAGGGCCTGGAGGAGTCCAACTGAAATGAAATTCACTGCTATGTGGTGCAAGGTCATGCATCTGGAGACTAATAAGTTGCAAGATCATGTGTGGGAAATTACTGAGGAAGCAAAAGAAGTGCTGGAGCTGAAGAGCAATGTTGGCAAAAGGACAAAAGAGTATAAAGCAATCATGAATACAGTCAAATTTGGAAACTAGAAGGACATTTTTAGTTGTTGATGAACTAAAGTTCTCAAAGAGCTTTCCTATGAGAGATGTGGGAGCAAAAAAGAATTCTAATGTGCAAGACTATGTAGAGGGGTTATTATTACATGATGGCTTGAACAAGGAGCAGACTAGAGTCCAAGAGGTTCTGTCTTCTTTTTCTTACAAGTTGTACATCAATTCAATTTCTTGCATATTTGTCTCTTCATTTATCGGGATTAAGACTCCAAGATCTGATCAGCACCTTGTCTTGGATAGCTATGAAAAAATGGGAAAGTATTAAAGATACTAATGATGCCTTGTAAATTATTTTACCTAAAGGTACCAAGTCCTGCTTATTCCTCAAACCTTACATGTAGCTTCTACTACTAATTCTTTATTTAATATCAGTAAAAGCAACCAGACAACTTTCTTTGCAAAGACATCCCGCCACATGCAGTGACAAATTTGTGGGTTATCTGTTTGCTCTGAGGAGGAGTCAGATATTTGAGAGTAACTGATTAACATGTTCGCAGTGTTTCTTCTAGTGAGTGCCACCACTGCAAAATGAGTGAAGGAACAAAAAATGTTTTGCATCTGTCAAGTCCAGCATGCCAATATGTGGAGATCACAGCAGGGAGAACAGGACAAGCCAGTAAAAAATGCTTCTTTGCTCTTTTAAAAGATCCTTTTTATGTTTCAGTCCTGTGCAAAGAGCCAGACCCTCGTTAGTGGCTGCATGAGAAGTTGGCATAAAGGCTGTATTTTATGCCCCAAGTACCCTGAAGCCAGCCAACTTCTGCAGAAATTCCTCAGGAGAGCTCACCTCCCGTGGTTTGTCAGTGTCTATAGAGGCTGTGCTGACAGCTCAGGACTGCAGCGCATTCAGGGTGCACTGGACATGTCCCATTTCCTGGGGTAATGGAAAATCTGCAAGGAAGGCTGCTTGCCAGTGACTGGCTAACAGGCTTCAGGGCTGCTTGAAGCCATTAGAGCGGTGAACAGCAGCTGGCATGCAAAGCGGGATCAGGCTCAATGGGCGTGAGAAGGGGTTTTCTGGAAATAGCCTTAGGTGATTGAGAGGAGAATGAGGCCTCTGTGTCTCCTGTGGCTTCTGTGCAAGATGCTGCAAATCATGTCAACATTTTCCTCTAACAACGAGTAGGAGTGCTTTGGGGGAACACTCTGAGGGTCAGTCAACAAAGTCAATTGCCTTTCAAGCCATATTTTGAACAGTTATGTGAGGCCATTGGCACTGAGCAGAAATGTGAAAGAGATCTCTATAAAGAGCTACAAAACCAAGAGGCATTTTGCACTGGCTTTTCTTCTTTTCCTGCTGTGATCTCTATACCCTGGTGCTCCAGTCAGGGCAGATGCAAGGCATTTTTGTTCTCTCATTGTCAGTCTGTGGCTGTGATATACGCTACATCAGACACTGAGCACCTATTATGCACTCTCACCCAAATCCATTAGTTCCTTCTCCTAGTAGGTATGTTGTACAGATTCTGGCTTGTTTTGCATATTTTTTTTATTTTAGTTTAGTTTTGTTTATAAAATTATACTCAGGGTATCTATCTTTGCATTGTTTAAATTATTGACATTTAAGCTAATCCACAAATTTATATGATATTTTTTGCGTCTGTGGTGCATGTCATATGTTCCATGGCTTCAGTCATCCTCACAGCAAGAATGTGCATCTGCCTAGAAGAAAGCAATCTTTCCAACTGCATTTTAAAATAAAGTGTTGCACATTGTGGCTGTGCCACTCTGGGTCTGATTCTTTATGGATACAGCTTTTCCAGGTGAGGTTGTCACTGAGGAGCCTGCAGGACAAGACACGTTCCCCTTTGGGGCTGGTCCCAACGTCCAGCTCAAATTCTGCTTCCAGCTTCCCAGCTCCTAGAGTTGTGGGTGTCCGTCATTCAGTCTCATTGTCAGAGTGAAGCTCTTGCATGAATAACAAGGACCTGAGGAGACCTTAACAGTACTCTCAGGATTAGAAGAGTTACACAAATCTAAATAAATCATTAGAAAAACTTGGAGGGGATGAGGGGAAATGAAGGAATATGAGAGTTGAATATTGTACCAGAAGAAGTATTTGAATATCTGGGATGAAGTTCTGTAAAATCTGAGAAGGAAAAGTTGTAATACTGGGTAATCTTAACCAATAAGTGGAATTTATCAAGGACCTTCTTTTTTTGACACTTTGTATGGAACAGTTGCATTCCTTAGCATCAGCAGCCCCTATGATATATAATCAAGGTTCTTTTCTGTTTAACCTTTCTTTTTTTAACTTATAATTCTTCATGATCCATAATTAAGTATTCGTGGCACAGAACAATAATTAAAATAATGGATAAATGGATGAAAATTCCTTCAATGTTGTATTGTAAAAGCATGACATTCAAATAAATGCGTTTTGCATGTGGTAGCGATATTACTCAAATCTCTCCCTAGCAGGTACCCACAATACAGTAATCCTCATTCTGTGTGACACTAAAGAAAGCATACTTCAGCAGTCTTAGAAAATATGCTAAGGATCTAAGCTGGCAGCAAATGCGAAGTGCTTCCCCCACTCTACCCTTGAAACTGTCAATGTAGGTAAAGTCTGAAAACCTTGGAAAGAAGAGAGTGTGATGCCGATATTGCTGCTCCTGCTGCTGCTTTGTATCTGTCCAACAGGACCACACTTCTCCCACCCCTGCTATCTGCCCTTGGTGACCCTATCTGTGATCCATAACCTCCATAATGTGCAGAGGGAGGATCCTTTGCCCTTCATACTCTGGTCCACAAGAAAGGAGGACTCAAAGTAAATGTAGGTTTTTGAGTGTCTGCCTATATTGTGTATCACTAGCTCCTGATCTGCTCACTGTAGATTTCCCGAATTCTGCTCCCAGCAACACTTATGAGCTACATAATTGTTTCAACACATGCTTCTACTATTCTCCAAGAGATAGTGTCATAATTATATTCATGATATATAGCTCTTTGTTTTCTAGAGCCTGTAACATTTTCTTATTTATACATGATAATGATTTTGTTGGCTGTTCTCAAATAATTTTTATATCTTATTTTCTAAGTATTATCTGCATTTTTAAATCTTACATTGCAAAGGTAACAGGTAGAAGCAGTGAAAATTTTTACTTAAAAAAAAATAATTCCACCTTTATGGGATTGTTGACATCACTTGTTTTCCAGATACATGCTGATGATTTGCAGATGCCTCCATTTTCACAGCTGCTACATCTGACTGGGTATCAGTTTATAAATTATACATTTTATGTAGTGGTGATGTATTAATTTCACACTAGAATCGGTAAAGATATTATATTTACAGATAAAGCATAATTTCTCACACTTCCAGAAATGAACATTAATTCTTTTCACCTCAGAAGGAATCTGAAAGGACTCGTTGCATTTCATAAGAAGAAATATAAATCTGGTACCTATTTGGAAGATGAAGTCCATTAACATACCAGTGAAGTTTTACAACTTTTTTCATGATATTATATTAATATAGAGCTCTGAAATGTGAGGTAATTCTCTACAGAAAGATGGGATATATTTACTTAAAGAAACCCTGTCCCAGAGCCCTCTACTACTTCACACCACCCCTTTAGATTATTCCAGGTGAAAATAATTGCATAACTGTAAAATATTCAGGTATTTTATCGTATGTCTCAGGTTGAGAATGAACTGTAATTCATCTTGTTTGATGAGAGGTTTCATGAGAAGGATGCATTTGCATAAAGATACCATTGCCATTTTACTACATCACACTAGGTTTTTTTCCTTTTCTTAGACAATGAGCCCTGAGGTAACAAAAGTGATAAACCTATTAAATAGCATAGCATGATAACACTTTACACATTTCTGACACTTGAATCTTTCCTTACAAGCCACTAGTCATATAATCTGAGTGTATGAATACATGTTGGTCAGAAGCCTTTGCCAACATTCTATGTCTTTAAATCCTAGAAATTTTGATTTCCTGTTTTAGGCAGCTCTGCTCTCCAGTGTAATAAGGAGCACTGTGTTGCAACTGTTTAGCTGGTTTGGCTAATCAACTATTAACAAGACTAATTTGAAGTTATTTTGGTAAGTAGAAGATTTGAGTTTGATTTATATTAATTTTGGGGACATAAAATTCCCAATGTGGGCACACTGAACAGCTCCCAGAAGTCTGTGAATCCCCACCTTAATTGAAAATCTTAAAATAGAATTAATTTCAGTACAAATTGAAAGTATCCAAATTGACTTTTTTTTTTTTTTTCCCCAATGTATCACTTTCTAGTTTCAATAATCCAGATAGGGATTGGAGCAGTAGTAATGCCTTGTGATTTAAGTGATCAGTGACCCTTTGTGAATATCCAGTACAGGATGCCTGAAGTGGACAAGTTGCAATGATTCAGATTAAAGGTGGATTTAGGGTTTTTTTTATAACTGGTGACTGTGGTAATTGGGATTGTTTTGTCAAAGAGAAGAGTTCATGCTCATGGCCAAAACTACTTGTAAAAGTATCTCACTTGCAAACAGGTAAATTTGTCTCTGTCCTTGCAAGCTGTGATACCCCATTACAGAAAGCATTCATCATACCTTTGCTACAACTGGAATTGTGGGGTTTTTTGAATGGTAGGCTAAGCCCATTAGAACTTTATACTTTTTCTTTGGGTAATTTCACCAGCAAATTCCATTATCAAATACACATTGTAGTAATACCTCTTAGAAACTCTTACCTCCCTGTCTCTTGTTGACACATTTATAAGAACATAAAGACCTTTCAGTAAGTCTGAATCTTTTCAGGGAAATGGAATTTACTGAATAGGACTGTTATAGAAGCATAGAGATGGAGAGCTCCATATATTAATCAGTTCATTGCTGCTGTTGCTTCAAAAATAATTAATCTGTCAGATGAGCATTTTCTACTCACGTAATCAAATGCTACCTTTTTGGCTGAGACATCCCTAGTATAAACCTAACTCTTATTTTGTACAGTACTTGGCAAGAAAACCTTGTGTCTTATCATGTACTTGTGGTATATCACTTATTGGATATTTGCACTTGTCTTTTGATTTAAAGAAATCGTACTTCATATTCCTTTCTCTCAGCAGAATCTTTAACATAAAGGGCTCTTCTAGCTCCACTTCTTACAAAAGTGCTGCAGTTTATTCAGAAAGCTGTTTCAAGCACAACAATTTTCTTGTCCCTGTTAGTTTTGGTGTAATAGTTTGTGTTTTCCACACCAGTAAATCTGTCCCTATAGATTTCCATAAGCTTTAGTGGTGTTTTTATAGTTAGGGTCTGCACTTGAGTTTAAGGGAAGAATTCAGCCTCTACCTCATACAGAAAATGCAGTAAATCTTCAAGTGTGATAATTTATCTGGAAACCCATTAAAATAAATCCATTATTATTTCAGGAATTAACATGAAATGAAAATGGATTTTGAATAAAATTTAGTGCCTGGTTTTAGACTTTTTACCAGACAGAGCAGAGTAACACTGAACTTCTCAAGGTGCATAAACTTAGTGAATTCTTACTTCTTGGATAAATTTTAAGTTTTGTTTAGAATAAATTACAATTTTCCACATCCTTCCTTGTGTTTGTTGAAGCTGAAAGTAATGGAATATATTATTCTGAGCTATAAAGAAGCTTCATCTTTCCTCATGGCTGCAGACATACTGATCTTGCTGGCATTGAAGTAGGAGGTGGCCTTCAGCTGGTATTTTGGAGAAGAAAGGGTCTGTACCATGAATCGTGACTGGAAGGACAGATGAAGAAGGCGTGATTCTCTCTTAAAAATCAGGAAAAAAAAACCAGATAAAAATAGTTTGTCTTTCATAGACATGTGATCTGGAGACACAGGAAAAGTGGTGTACTGCTTCTCCAGGGAAGATGGGTACAGCTGAAAAAGAACTCAATAATCCATTAATTGAGTGGGTATTAAATACAGGACAGAACAGATACTTCTAATCATGCTGTGATGTTTTTAATGACACAGAGATATAGTAATCTGCTGGAGGTCTCTTCCACAGTACTAAAACCATACACCAGTCTCTGTCAGAAAATGTAGTGGCTGAGTGGAGACATGCAGCTATATAGGTGGGTTAAGGAAATGAAACTTAATGTCTATTGTTATGGATTTTCATTTTCACTTGGGAGGATTTAACAACGTGATATTTTGTTAACCATTCTCTACATATGTATTTAAGCATGTGGAAATAAAAATTTACTTATGTGAAATGAAACAAAAAGAATGTAATTTTTTTTACATCAACAAATTTTCTCTGGTCATATACTTTTAAAGCTCCTATGACCAACATCAGGTTTAATATTCAAAGGTATTTTGTACAGTTCTAATGCTCATTGGCTTTAATTATTCTATCACTATTCTGTGTAAAATAAATGGTAGGGTTCTCATTTAATTTATATCAATAATACTAATTATACTAGTATAAATGCTATATTAAAATGATCCATAAGCCCATGTTGGGATGAGTAAATTTTTATTGCATTAAGTTAAAAAGGGCTATAGAATTAATTTCACTGGAGTCAGGTCATGACACTAGTCATCATAAAGCTGCTTGAGAAAACTAATTCCATTTGCATATGGGTGATGCATAGGTGAAGTACTGAACAGTTTTAAGGAAAATAGCATCCTGGAAATCTCACTGAAAGTCCAAAATATTTACAGATGATAAGCCCTGTGAAGCTACAATGTTTCTGATGGTGGGCAAAACATTGCTCACATTTTAGATTGATGAATCGCATGGACGTGAACCCAGTTCCCCCAGCTCAGAAATGCTATTACATACAGTGCACAGGCGGTAGTCTGTGGACCTTTCATTCTTCAGTGCTTGAAACACTATCCCTTTGGGTGGTTCTCGCCTCAATGCATCTTGACTTTGATACATGACAGCTGTTTTATGTAGCTAAAAATCTGGTTCCAGAGAACTCTTACTCAACTGGCTTGGCTTACCAGTCTGTTTTCCCTTCCTGAATATTTAAGAAGATTCTTTCCTTCTGAGAGAAAGAGGAAGGAGTCTGAAATAACCAGCAGTTTTTCTGGCTATGTATTATAGTAATGGTAATCGTGTATGACTGTGCCAGTCTTCCCTGTCATCGGTTCTATTTGGTCACCACATTCTCATGGCTCTTTGCTGGTGCTTAGCCAAGCAGATGGACTTTGTGCAATTACTGAAATGAGGAATGCAAATGTTCTGCATAATTCAGGATCCAGTCTTGCTTCCAGGACTCTCAATGGGAAATTTCCTACTGAAAGGAGTCTAGGTGATTGTATATGAAAGATTTCCTGTACTCTGGAAATGTTGAGCTTTAATGGGAATTATTTTTATAAATCCTGGCTTTTTTATCTTAACTTGGTTTTGTGTAAAATTGATATTTTTGCCACATATGGTCCAAAAAATTGTGAGGATGTGGAGAATTGTTCCAAAACACACTTTCCACTAATTGCATTTACCACTACTAGGATTTCATAATGGGTTGTATTTTGGCCTTTTTACTCAATGTGTTTTTACCTATATTTTTAGAAATCTTGAATACATAAATTAATCAGATCCTGCAACCTATTCATGTACAGCTGCTAACTTTAGTGAAAGCTCTGTGGCAAAACTGAATCACATTCTACAGCATTCGATCCTACCTTAGATATCAGTCATTCCAGGATGTTTTACTCTCTTAAATTGCCCTCTTAGCAGAGTGAGTTTGCCATTCTCTGTCTTTCTTGCTGTCACCAAACATGCTCATCTGTGGTCCCATATTTGAAAATAGTAGCTGACATAAAATGTATAAAGGATTGTTTCTGTCAGTCATTATTTTTTCAGATTGGGTTGCCTGTAATGGTTTTCAAAAGAATTTTATGATTTGTCTCCTAAAATTCTGCTCTTTGAGCAATTCAACATAGAATCGCATGTTTCTTAAATATGTAATGACTTGTAGATTGCTTTATGAGCCATCCTCCTGGCTGCTCCATTGCCTCCCAACCTATCCTGAAGTTGTTCTAAACCTTTCTCCCTGAAAGAGCAGGAGCAGGACAATTCTCAGAGCAGAAGTTTTGTACTTTGCATGTTGGATAAATGACATATAGTACAGCTCCAGAGTTGTGGGGTCCTCCTGGCTGCCACGGAAAAGAAGAGTAGAGCAGCTGACACCTCTAGAGCTTTATTCGAACTCTCCATATGTGCTGACAGGTAACTGTGTCATACACTTTGTTGCTGTCTAAATTCAAGCTTAGCTCTGCAATCATAATGCTAAAAAAATGTATTTTACATTCAGATTCTGGATGCCAATTCTATGATCCAGTGTGGTGAATGTGAGGAGAAGATCAATACAAGTTTGGCTTTTGTTTACTATTGCATCTACAGGGGAAAATGATTTATTTAGATGTCATAAGCTCAAATTCTGTATCCACAGATAATTTGCCCATGTCTTTAGAGATGAAAAATGGAATGAAACATGTCCTCTTTGCTCTGCTAGAAACTGATGAAATAAAATTACAAAATAGCCCTCATCACCAGCAGAAATTTTTAATAATTGGTTAGGCTGAGAGCAGAGTTGTGATTAGATGGCAAACATTTCATATTTTGTTCTCAGGCTCCAGGGTTAAAATTAATTCATTAGGGTTGCATATTTTTACTGAAATTTGGGGCTTCTGACACTGCTAAGGTTTTTTAAAAGTTTTTTTATTCATTACTACTGTAATTTTGATATTCTTTTATTAACTGAATTGCTAAATGCAATGGTATGAATTCCTCATGACACCTGTTCAGCAGAAACTCAAATGAAAGTTAACGTTGGAAAAGTGTTAGTAGGTTTAGTTCATATTAAAGTGCCAGCAATAGAAGTAGGGATGAATAACATGTAATAAGAGGGTATGGAGCTGAAACTAAAGGACAGTAACACAGGATGACACTCTAAGCTGCTGCAGGGAAGCTGACGGTTCTGGCTGAAGCCTTCCAAAAAGAGCATGAAGTTATTCCTTGCAGAGCCCAAACCAGTGTGCAGAGAGCCCACCTGCCACCCAGAGACCTCAGGGCTCTGCCAACATGCAGCTGTTAGCACTAAGAAAACCCTACTGCAGACGTTTTTCTTATTTTCCTCTAGTCACGTGTTCTGCGGCTATAATGTAAAGACAAAACTCTAAATTTTCTCTGATTTAGAGACTGAGGTGGCCTTCTAGAGATCTTTTCATGCTTTTTGGTAGCTACAGTCCGAAGATACTGTGGCAGGATAGGCTGTACTCAGTTAAAAGTGCTAGTACTGCTTTTTTTTTATAGGTTATTAATGACAATGAACTTATAGTAATGCAACTGCTTGTTAATATTGCAGTACTTAGCACCTGGTATCCCTTGAACTCAAAATGCTTTACAAAGGAGACTGAACATTTTCTTTCACAGCTTACTAGTGGGCCAAGTGGGGCAAAGGAAGGTTGAAAAACTGTAATGTAAGGCTACATTCTGTTTATCAAATGTTTTCGAACCAATTCACTCTGCTTCTTCATATGCATTTTGAAAATTTGATATCTCCTGTGAGCATGAGGTCTTAAAAACCAAGTGCATCCTTAAGTCGGCAGCCCTTACCTGCCACTGTGGTGTATTTGCAAATCCTGAGTGACTCACAGTGAGCTGCACCTGCATACAGCGACAGAAGAAAGGTTTATCTACTTGCAATAAAAGTAACAGCTTGTTTCATAGCATAAATAAGGATTGTACGGTTTCATTACCTGCACATCATGGTTCAGAGCTTGTAATGTCGTACATATGGGCATTTGTTTAGTTATAAATTATAATCACGGCCTTCAGCTATGTTAGCAGAGGGAACATCCTGTATATCTTTGTTTAGAAGGCACTGCTTCTATTGCATTTAATTGTTTTCCCCTGCAGCTTTGCTTAAAGGTGTGTGTGATAAAAGAGCAAGTGTTGTACTAAACAAGAGCAGCTAATGAATGAAGGCAAAGTCTATTATAAACTGTGCTCTAAGTAGGCAGCTACTAAATTGAGATGGCTACTAACCCAGGCTATTTCTGTGTGTAGCATTGTAGTCTGTAAATCAGATATGCTTACCCCAGATCTGCCTGTGCCACTTTATTTATGAGTCAGTTCTAATTTCAACTGGTCATGGATCGTAATAAATACTTCAGCAACATATCCCTGTTTCTTTATGACAGTGCAAGAATGAAGTCAGAAAGGAAATCAGGCGTGGAAAGAGGGAGGTGGCTCTAGGCCATATTTGCACTGTTTTTTATGGAGAAAGCTCAATACTTATGAGACTTGCAATGAGCCAGAGAGATTTCAAGACTGCTTCAGCTTGCATTCAGGATTCTTATAACTTCCATGAGATTTTTCAGCGGTAAAAAATACAGTAAGTGCTGCACCTCAATCTTTTCCTCCCTGTCTCTAGCAAGCCCTTAGCCATTGCCCTGTGCTAGAACAGAAAGGGAGCTAGAAAAGGAGCAGAAAAAATAGATCTGTTATTCCTTTGCTAGCCAAAAGAAGGTTCTTGCAATGAAAAAATGAAAACATGTCTCAGAGGCCTGTAAATCACCACAGCAGCTACCTTCCAGAGCTAAAAGATGTATAACTTTGTTAGCACAGAGCTATACCTAAGCTAACCGGAGCAAGAATGTGCTATAAAGTTGCTACGGGGTAAGGATGCTGGGCAAAATAACCTGTTCACTGCTATTCTCTCGGCCACCCACCAAAAACCCATTTAAACCTTCACAGCTCATAAGTGTAAGTGCTCTCTTATTGCAAGAGAAAAAGCTTACACTCCATTTATTTCAATGTGTAGTTGGGACTAGTGAATATTGATTGTTAGGTCAAAGGTTTTGTGAGAACAAATTTACCCTCTTAATAGACATCTATTAATACAATTTAATTCCCCAGTTCTTACAAAAGCAAAATGTGTACAAAGCATATACAAGTTATATGGAGTTAAACAGGAGTTAACATTTCTCTTTCTCAACCAATGTACCATTAATAAATCTCTCATTTTTCTGACAGAGCTACACAAACCTTGACTGTTTTCATTATTAACTTAATTGCTTTTCACTTACAGGTACACGGCCCTTTTCTGCTAAAGGCTAATGCACATTTCCTTGACAGGTAGAATAACCAGAAAGATTTGAAAAATGATGGAATAGCCAATGCGAAGTGAAATGTGAAACCAAGGTAATACAGGAGAAGGACAAACCTTGAAATACCCAGAATTCTGGTTCAATGTCCTTTGGACCACAGTGAGTTGCTTACAAATGCGTATAAAGGCAAGCACAGCACAGCTCTGTTTGAATACAGCCTGTAAATATTACCATGGCATCAGAATTTAGTAGTTATAGGGAATAATAATAACAACAATAATTACAATAGCAACAACAACAGCACCAATCATCATCATAATAATATACACACTAGGAAACTTAACAAAAAATTTAGTAAGCTGCATAACTTCCCAAGCTTGACTGTCTGTTGCCTTGTACCTTTTGAATTCATTTGCGAAGCGTGCTGGAGTTTGTGGGTATACATAGAGGTAACTGCACAAAATCGATCTAAGAGTCACCTGGAGCCTGTGAGCTTGAAATTATTTTGTCGGAATGCTATAAAATTAAGATCTGCCATAGGTCTTCCCTCTTTGACTCCTCTTGAATACATGATGGCAATGGCTCTACAGTAACATTATAGCCACAGTGAGAACAATTGAAGAATTAACAAGCAATGTTAAAAATTAAAAACTACATTTGAAGAAGAGTCCCAAATTAAAAACTGGCCAGTATGAGATACAGTTTGAATTTTGGGTTAGCCTTTATCTTAAGGTCTGATTTCAATTATTTGTTGTTGAATCTCTCTTCTGCTACATGTTTTTCATATAGAATTGACACCTTTGTTTTCTAGACTTTCAGCATCATGGAATACCCTTTCCCACATTCCTGGTGGGCACAGTCATATTAGATCCATCACACTGATTAGGGCAGGTGATATCTAAATTAACAGATAATTTTTTATTTGACTCGGTAGCCTGATTCTGTGTCGCTGGAATGCCAGACATGGAAGTCAGAAGCCTTGTTTCTGCCATTGGTGAGTGCAATTCTAGGGCAGAGGGATGGGTCAGCAAATGAGACAAAAAAGGTGCCTGACAAAGCCAGTACCATTGCTATGAAAAGCACTTATGGAAATAAGACAACTGTCAATTGATTTTAATAATTATGTTCCTACTCTCATAGAACTCGGAAGTATCTGAGAGAATTCTCATTTCAGATCTGCTGTAGGTGTAATGTTTAGAGTTGATACTATATGATAAACTTATTCCAGCTGTGCCTCTTAATTTAGATAGTAAACTGCTATTGTCAAAAGTTTGAATGTACAAAGCCTCACACAAGTGCAGCCACACAAGGACCAGATTCTAAGGGACATCATGCTACTTACTAAGTAAGTTTTGTTTTATATTTTCTAAATTTTGGAAGAACTGTAACTGACGTGGCAGCCCAATGTGACAGCTGGGTAGAACTGAGAAGGAAGAAGTGAGTTCACAACTTCTGTTGGTTAACAGAACTGCCAGGTGAAGCAAAGGAATAGGAATAGATACCTACACTGAGAATGCATCCCTCCATTAATTCCTGTATCTTGGTTGTGTTATGGGATAGCTAAATTATAGATTTCGCAAATCAGCTGCTTTTCTTTACATCAAGTTTACAATTTATTAAAAAAAGATGTAGCTACACAGCAGTACATAGTGCATGTGAAAATGTTCTTCTGTGGTCAGCGCCAGGTCAGTGTGTGTCTGGGAAAAATAAAAGCTTGTGGATAAGGATGCACTGCTGGATTGCTGTGGGACCTTATCAGCTACAGACATGCTGAGTGGGGAGAGAACAACTGGGCTTTTTCATCAGTTTCTTGCACTGTATCCACACATAATACAATACTCTTAAAGTTCTAAACTAAAGGGTATCTTTAACAACGTTGTGGCTGTTTGTAAGCTTTTTCAAAGCATTCCTTCGGTTAACAAAGCTCATTATTTGAGGCATTCTGGTTTTGATGCTGTGTGTCTTCTATTTTACACCTTTTTTCTGTACAAGGACATGTCCTTTCTGCTCAAATGTCCTATTCCTTTCCACATATTGCCACTGCATTGCTACCTATTTGCAGTTAAGATCTTGAGAGGGTTAGCCAGTAAATGGCACTTGCACAGGCATGCATTTTGTGTGTATTTGCTGCACTTTCTTAGGCAAACATGCTTCCTCTTCTCATGCTAAATGCAATCTATATAAGATATAGTAAGACATCCACATCTGCAGAATGTGCTTGACCCATCAGTTGTATCTTCATTATTAGTGCTTTCTTGAGCACAGAATCAACATGTTGCAAGAAATAATCACTTAGTCTTACCACTGTATTCAGAAAAGTATCTGAATATTCCTTGACATGGAGTAGAATTTCTTCAGCTGATAAATTTGGCTCTAAAACAACATCAAGACTTACAGTGTGGCAGGCAAAACAGTTTTGTACATCTTCAGTCTAGTGGAAAACTTGATCTGGATGCAATAGACTTCCAGAATTGGCACAGTTGTTCAAAGCTCTCACAAGAAAAGTGAACAGTTAAGGAGGCAGATGTTTAGATCTGCATATGGAAACGGTAAAAAAGAGGATTCCTATGTGGAAAGTACTGAACACCAGTTGTCCACCACCTGAGCATTGTGTTAACCTGACGGATTAAACAAATTTATGGCAGCTCAAGAGCAATTCATGATAATGTTTAGGTCACTTTGACCCAGCTCTGCCATGTAAAATAATACAAATAGGATGGGGGCTAAAAGATACATCCTTGTTTAACCTTATTGAGACTCACATTCTGCTGTGCAGTACTTTTGGTTGCTAGAGTTATCTTAAAGCTGATTGAAACTTTCTTGCATAGTCATGGAAGTGAAGCTGAGCTCCCCATTTAAAATTAATTAAAACTTGAACACTGTGTCATACTTTGCTGATCTGCAAAGTATGTGTGAAATGTTTTGTGGTTTCCTTAGAGCTACTGTGCCATCCAAAACTTTCCTCTTTGTCAGATGGAAGGACAAATGATTGGGGAGAATCTGAGAAAGATACTGGCTAGTGAAGGCCAGTGATGAGATTACTCTCTGTGAAATTTCTCTTTCCATCTGTAGATGATGTATCTATTTTTGAAATATTGTGGAGTGATACCTGCATCCCAAATCTGACCAAAAAAAAGACGGTGCAATAATTTAGGCAGAGCTTACCAGCTCCCACTCCGTGTTTCAAGATGTGGTGCCATTTACCATCTTGCACTGATGCTATTGTATTGCTAATTTGACTATAATTAGTAGCTCAACCAAGCCTCCTCAAAAGTCAGTCCAACACATTCGTACTGGTGGTTGCGCTTTTGCTAAACAAATACTAAAAGTGTTGCCTTGGCAATCTGTGATCAATGCATTTTTCTCCCTGGTTATGATCAGCATTGTCATGTCCTGTCTTGGTCCATAAACCCCCTTGAGCCTATCATAAAATAAGGACATATGGTGCTTGTCAGCATTTTCCTGCCATTCATCAGCCTTGGCTTTCCACCACTGACCCTTCATCTGACATAACTGATTTGGACTTCATAGTGAATCTTCCTGGAAGCCAGCTTGTCCGTAATTGTATCTGGGCAAGCCAGCACAATCTGACAAGTGCTCTAAGCAGAAGCTGAATTGCAGTATGATAGCCATTCATCCTGTTTTGGTGTTCTCCACACAGAAAGTCAACAGTTAGCTTGCAATCCAGCACGTCTTAGGTGGTCTCCCATACCTTCTGGAGAGGGCTTCTGCAGATGAGAGAGCAGTAATTGGCTCATACAGTGCTTTTCACATTTGGCCTTTACATTTTGTTTTTCTACATTAACTTGAATAGCTGCTTAGCTGCTATGGTACAATATCTAGGAGGCTCTACGCGGAGTAGTTTTGTACTACGTGGTTGACTATCTGTCAGTCAGAAACATATATTGATTCAAGCCCTACCAGTGCTCAGTGATGTACCTGCCAGTCTCTCATAGACGAAATTGTAGATGCATACAAAAGAACTTGAACTTAGTTCTTGAGACATGGCTCTGGTGATTTTTAATTTCATGCCTGATACACAGAGTAAAAACTGAACTGTTTTGGCTGAAAATCACTTCTTCTATGTCTGCTCTCCACTCAAGGTCAAAAAGTGTTGTTCAATCTCATGTGTGCATTTACATGTCTCAGATTAAGAATGTCAGAATTGGGGAATACACAGGGAACGTTGGCTGACATTGGGTTAGATTTCTGTATGGTTCTAACAACAAACTAGTCCTTCTGGTTGCTTCAGACTTTTCCATCCATGCAATACAAAACAGTGGTAACTAGAAAAGTAGGTGGCATTTGACAGAAATGAGGCACTAATATTTCCCATAGTTGCATCCTCATGGATTCAGAAGGTGCATATGCATGAAGCAGTCATCTGTGTCCCTGAAGTCTGTCCTTTGTGATCAAAATCCCTGGTTTCTGCAAAGCTAGCTTTAGCAAGATGGTGTTCCACAGCCAAGCCCTTTTGCTATTAGTAGGTTCACCCTACAAAAAGATCACACGGCTGTTTTCCTCAGCCAGTTTCACTCATTGGTGCTACACTGAGTCCATACGTAGTCACTGCCCAGCTCCTAGCGCTACTCTTTGTTCCAGGCAGCTAGCATTGGTGGTATAGTGGTGTTTGGATATTTCCACCTAGCAATAAATAGGAGTTAAAAGTAGCAACACTGATCAACCCTAAATCTTCCTTTTGCTGTCATTAGGGAGTAACTATGGTAACTTTTTGCTGCAGTGACTTTGTCTACATGATAAAGATAGCCAATCTGGGGGCACCTCATCCCTTCCATTTTAGGGATGATTTGCAGAGTCCAACGCAGCACTGCTAAGTTATTGAAAAATCATTGTGAGGGTGTTCTAGTTTTGCATCAGCAGCTGCCTTTCAGGCTGCACCCATTCGAGCTTGTCACTCTAACTTCTAGTGCTGTTACTGATTGCTCCCTATATCGTTTCTCCCTGCAGTTTGTGATTCACTCTTTAGTTACAGAGGAATATTATTAAAGGCTGTTTTTCTTGCCCCTTCTAAAGAAGAGTCACCCCCACTAAAGGAGAGTATTTCCAAAGATGGAATTGTCCCCCTCCCAATAACTGCATTGGGACATATGAACAGTCTAATGCTGAACTGATAGATGAGCTGTCATCAGGGTCCAAACCTGTGACTGTTAGAACAAAGGCTGGCAAATTCAAATGGGAAATAAAGTGCAAATTTTTTAACAGCAAGGGAAATTAATAATTGAAACAACTCACCTGTGGACCAGTCAGGAACAGATGTCTTCCTAAAAGACGTGCCCCCGTTCAACAAGAAGTTATTGAGCTCTGTGCAGGAATCCACTGGTGAAATTCTCTAGGCTATGTTTGGCAGAAGTCCAGAGCAGAGGATCCAATGGTAGCTGCTGAATCACTACAGCACAACCAAACTACCTCAGAAGGAACAGCAAACAGCTTTCCTCTGTAGATCAAACATCAAAGCAGGGAAATGTAGCACTTGACAAGTGTGCTGTATATGGTAATTAAATTGCTTCTAGGCTCATTTACAACTCTCTTTTACCTCCTCTCACCTGCATTTTTCATCCTATATTTTCTTCCTTTTTTGTGGTCCGCACTTTTACAACTTTCTACTCCCAAGCATTCAAATTGTAGCTGAACTTTTGAACCACATGGGGAGTTTGTTTATCTTTAATCACCAGCATACACTGTAGTATTCCACTACACGGCAATTTCAGAGTAGGCCCCAAAATGACATTGTAATGGGGGAATGGACAAATTTTAGGATTAAAACTGTTTAAAAATGTATCAGGAAAAGAAATCATTACAATGAAACGCAGGATATGCCTCTTCAGCTATTATATAACAGCCATGAAGTGTTTCAGAGAAATTATTTCTCAAATTTATTTTTTATTATACATAATATCTTCTGAGGGAGAACTTCATACCCTATGAACTTTCAAGGTATATAAGGAATGCATGGTTACCAAATGTCCATACAAGGTGAAGTTTCCCCCACATTGTACTTTGAGCAGACATTGTCAATTACTTAATGGCCTCAGAAGACACTTGAATAAAGCATCCAATGCAGCACTAATGCATAGTGTGCTCTGGTTTTGTCTGTAGAGAACTTTTCACTTAAATTATACATTAACCTGTAGTGAAAGCTCAACATAATTTGTTTTTCTTGTTTTTTGAGGCACAGCAAGAGACTCATGTGGCAGCCACTCCATTTAGAAGAACACAGAGAAGAGGAATTTTTGTCACTCATGTGGCTGCAGACTCAGGTAACGTAGTGAAGTGTTGAATTCCTGCCACCAGCTGTGGTAATGTTGCACACCAGTTTACATCACAGAATTGGACTTTTAGTACAGGTAAATGATGATTGAGAGAAGATATGAAGTTATAATGTATCTTCAGCATCTCTGCATATATATGGAGAACAGGCATGGCTTTGGGCCCTAACCAAGACTAAGAGACACTGTTGGTAGGATTTTTGGGAAGAAGGAATATTCAAAGGAAATTTGGCTATTCTGGCTTAACTGTGAACAAATTACAGACTGTAATGATGCAGATATACTACTTAGGAGAAAAGCTGGCCAGGTTTGCCTGTCCTGATTAAGAATTCTCCTGGTCCCTATGATGTAGTCAAATTAGGCAGGTTTTTCATATTACTGCAGGCATCCTTCATTTCTTTCAGTCACTCAAGAGACTTCAGGTTGCCCAGTTATAAACCTTGCTGCTCTATTTTTCTGTATCTCATCATTACCTCTTTTTACTTTTTATGGCAAACACAGCACCATAGATGTCATCTCATTATGCAGCCCTTGTCCCTGTGGCATGGGGATGTGCATAGTTCACAGACTGAAACAGCCATTGCTGTCAGTTAATCTGAGGCAATAACAAGAGACTTAGGTTCTTAGTCTGCCCCACTTAGTACACCTGCCATCCCACATCAAGACACCAAACAAATATTCCTTAGCCAGCCTGAGAAGGATTGTGGTATGTTGGTGTTGTACCCCAGAGTTTGAGGTATATACTTTTATGATGCTTTGTCACAGGGATGGAGATGTTATTTCTGCAGAAGAGGCTGTGTTCCCGTGTGTGTGCCCTGCAAGATGTAACATCTCCACCCATTACTGACACCACTCCAGTACTGGCAATACCTGCCACCTCATGAGTGCCTCCTGTTTATGTGATAGCAACAAATTGAGTGGAATGAGAAGGAAAAACCTGTTTTGGAAATATCAGCAGAGTGACCACTTAATAGTGATGTCTAAGAAATGGATTCATAAATTGTTCAGAGGCTGTATTTAAATGTATATTCAAAGGTACTGTTGTGTGATACTTGGTCCCTTGGAATTTTAATTCCCATGCCTTTATTTAAAGTCCTGAAAAAAGAATGAACTCTGTTCTGTACTTCAGCTGAGAAGGCTGTTCAGCTATAAGAAAAAGGGTAGCAAGTTGGAGTTCTGCATAGTATTCCCTCAGGTCCATTAAATCTGTTACAGTAACATCAAAGCTCTACCTTTAATCCTCTAAATCTGGTCATCATTCTGTTACTTTGACCAGACAGGATAAATCAAAAGAGGTGCTCTACTTGTGTGCTGGAAGGACCTTGGAAAATCTTTAAGTTAAAAAGAAGTATGGGATTTTTTGAACCTGAGCCTTCAGCTGCACAAAGAATCAGAACAGTTGTCTAGATCTTAGCCTTACACGTGTCAATGTTGACTATACTTCCTGCGGTTTTATGTGCAAAAGACTAACTTTCCTTCAGAAAGACCGAAGACTGGATAAGCAGAGATTTTTCTGGATGAAAAAAAGTTACAGTGGTATTTTGATTTTGCTTGGTAGCAATGGACAAAACAACATGAGTTACTGCTGACTAGCCAATAAGTCTGTTTTCTGTTCTCCTGATTTACTGGCAGTGTTTTCCTTACTTCAGTACTTACCTTTCGTCTTCATAATTCCATCACTACTGGTCTCCAGTAAAAACCCTAGACCATATTATAACCCAACTGTGAGGAATAGTTTAACTAATAGTTTATTAAGTGTAGCCTTGTGGGATGAAGCTTTTGTGAAAGTAAGATTATCTGTTGGTAGAGCTCTGATTCTTGCAGTATTACCTCTGGTCAGCTGGCCCATTGTTAATTTTGTTTGCTTATATTAAAGTCTAAGTTATATTTCACACTGTTCTTGAAGGCTAAGTTTTTTTTCCTTAATGCCTGAGAGTACCCGGTAATATTAGAAGGCTCTGTCTGGCTCCTGATGCTCTGATAGCATCCTCTCTCCTGCCTGTGTGCTAACAACATCCACAATGGCAATGACAGCACTTATCAGCAGCTCCACAAGAGTTACTGCAAAGTTGGTCTGGGTCATGATTCAGCAAAGTCATGTAGGTTCCTAAGTGACACAGGAACAGATCTGTTAAAGTCTAGGGATGTAGCTTAGTGGGTGTATGTACTTTCTAAAGGAACTGTTCTTGGTATGCATGAACAAGAGTCTTATAATTTGGCCAATGGCCAGCACCCAGAAAGCAGGGAGCCAGAAGAGTTTGCCTTCAACATCTGTTTCCAGTGTGTCTATCTAATTCTTGTATTATCAACCCTTCACATTGTCAAGTAAAAAAAATGCATGAAATAATTGGAATATATATAAAGACTTGAGAGAGAGTTGCTTATTGACCTTCTTCTACTTCAGTGAACTTAGCTGTGAAAAATTGGGTAAGAAGCAGGGCCTTGCTGAAACCGAGAGATTACATCTGAGCAGTGCACTCTTGGATAAACAGAAATTACTGAACGAATAACAAAATGTGAAGAAATAAGATCCAAATTGAAGTGTGGAAATTGTGAACTGTAGAAGTGATTGCTTTTATAAATACTTTAAAATGTGTATTTGCTCTCTGCGTTTCACTATAAATTGTAATGAAATGCCTCTAGGTTCAGATGTGAATAGGGCCAAATCTCACAGTTGTTATTTGGGCAAACAAAAAACTCTGAAAAAAACAGTTTTCCAACTGAAAATCACAGTGTTTTGACTCACTAGTGATAGCAGAATTGGGCCAGAATATCATAATATTCTGCTGTCCATTTATTGTGCTGAGCATTTACTATAGCCTTTGGGACCTTCCTTGTCATTCATGCTTGATATAAACTAAAACTATGGAAAAAATGGTGAATTTAAAAGATCTCATACATTCTGTCTGTAATTATCCTGGAGGCATGGTGTTACCTGCTGATTCATTTCTTATTGAGATGAATATGAGCTGTTAGCCAACCAAGGTTCAGCAAATACATTAAAGCTTCAGGCCCCAATCAATTATTAGTTTCCTCATGGCAGTGTCTAGGATGTCTGGAAAATAAGAAGTATCAGAGGTGATTAGAATAGACCTCTTGGATGCAAAAGGTCTCCAAAAAGTTGGATGTCAATTTTGGATTCACTTTTTCTGGTGATTTACTAAGTTTGACTTTTGGTTTTTTTGCTGTAACAATGACACAAGGGAAAGCAGAGTGTTTCACTTACTGTTTTCCATTAAGCCAGTGTGCTAAGCAGGGACTGGCTAAGATGTAACACTTCACTACAACCTGCTTTGGCTGCTCTACCGGGTTACTAACACGCAGCAGCCTTGTCTGAGCAGGAGCTGAGCACCTTTATTTCCTGCCAGAATCCACTTTGTGTGTGGGACTCAGGATGAGGGTGAAGAAGTTGTCACTTGCCTGTAAGCAGCTTCAGAAGAGAAAGACAGAAAAGGAATAGCAGTCATTTTGGACTAAATTTTAAAGGCAATGTTTTTGCTCTTCCCAGGGAATTGCTCAAGTGGCTCTTGTGCTATTTCTTCTCCCAGGTGTCTGACCCAATGGTAGAAAGGGTTTTCTTAATCTGTAAAGATATTGTTTCCATTGTGTACACTCCAATGACCATCATGATTGATGCTATTAGGGAGCAAGGGAGCACACTGTAACACATGAAAGATAGCGTACTACTTCTTGTCCGGTTTCAGTCATTTCACTCATTTTTTTTCACATCAGCTTCTTGCTTTGTAGTTTTCGGTATCTGCAGAATACATGCAGTCTTTCTCACTCACACCTACTTTTCCTTCTCTCCTGATGGGAGGTGTTCCGCTAATGATACAATCAGGGAATGCTGTAGAGACAAAAGGTGAAATTTGCCTCATCTGCCAAGCCTGTTAAACTCTAAATGTCCCATTTCATTAAATCTGTGTGGCCACACTGGAAGAGCAAAGGACTATTCCCATCCCCAAGGACCTACTCACCTCCTAGTAAGTTCAACAGTAGGGATATATGGGGAAATTTGTATTACCGATGGGGATACCGGCCTACAAAGGCACATGGAGGTAAACACATTTGGACTGACAGCTGGGGGTTTTGTTTGTGAGAGTTTGTGCATTTTGTTAATCAGAGTGGGTAATTATATGTAATTATTTGGACAATTCACTAATTCTTTCATGCTGGAAAAATTACTAGGCCATTTTTATTTTGTGATTGTACTAACTTAGCAGATTTTTCATGTCTTTTAAATTTTAAAGTCATAGAAGTTTATTCTTATATTGTGAAGACCATAGCATTTTAACAGGACAAGGGTCTTAGCTGGGATTGCTTGGCAAAATTTGGAACAGAACTTGTCTTCTGACTTTCAGCATGATGATCCAACCATCACTGCCTCTAAAAGAATGGAGAGTTGGATAGATGAGATATGAATTCATACTTCTCAGGCCCATACCTCTCTACATCTTCCTTTAATCTAATGGGAATTTTGATAAACTGTCAAATAATTATTTTCTGCTTTTATGGGAAAAAACCAGCATCTACTTTATGGAATAAGAGAGGAGGAGCTACTTTCATACGCAGTGCTTTTATTGGATATATTTACATTTTGAAAGTGATTGCTTGTTCGGTTTTCAGAGTATAATTTACAAAGATGCAACTAAACTGCCTTTCTTCTGGAAAGCATTTTATCTGTCTGTCCTATGCTAATATGGTCAGTCATATGCTGCACATCTCTCCTCCATCTCTTCCTACCTATAAATTATTCAGAACTATTATAGCTAAAACTGTGAGTGGATTATTTTACTTCTGTCTTCTGAAATGTAGGATTTGGTTTGGAACGAAGGGGATGGCATCTTTGTGAGGCACTGGGAAATCAGGAATCAATTGTGACTGTCAGGTTTGCTCCTGGAGAAATGGGAAAGACGGTTAAAAATATCTCTTTCCGTTAAAATTATTAGAAGACTTAATACAAAATATTTAACCCTACACAGCTCAGTCTGTAGAACTTAATATAACAAGAAGCACATAAAAGTTTATAGAACTATTTGCTAAGTTAGTGCTATCACAACTCCTTACCTGAGCTGAGGTTAATTTGGCTTTGTAGGAGAAATTTAACCTCTTGCAATAACTCAAAGACTTAAGTCTTTTCACCTGAAAGCATTTGATTTAGTCTTCTATAACACAAGCCATCAACTAATGACTTCTCTTACATACAAATAAACAATTCTGTGAAACCACACTCTGTAATTCTCTCTGATCCACAGACTTTGTCACTTAACTACCTTGAACTACACTTCCCAGGAGCATATGGACTAAGGGTCAGAGGTTAAACTCCCTTTATCAACCAAATGCCTTCAGGTGTGTTGTGGTCTGCAGAGGGATAGGGGTGTTTGTGTTTCAGGGTGAAGTTTGAAGCTGTTGTTGGGTTGATGTGTGCAGCCTTCCACCTTCATTCTAGCACAACACAAGGGTAAGTTTATCCTTTTATTTTCGTTTTTTTTTTTTTTTTTTTTTTTTGCAACCAGCCTGTAACAAGCTTTACTGTCTTTTACATAGAAAACTGGCCCATCTTTTCTATAGAAGTTCACTTGTGCACCTTGCAGCCCCCATGTAGAGCTTGCTTTCTGGGGTTCTTTGCCCACCAGAAGAGTAAAGCCCTACAGAGGAATGGGCCATTTTGTCTTAATTCAGCTGTATGGTCTGGACTACAAAATATCTTCTGGTTTAGTGGTCCTGAGGAAGCATACTAACAGTGTAATGCTTGTGTGATCCTTGTTTTGTCCTTGAGGTTCTGTCTGAGGAGTTAGTTATATGATCTTCATGTGATCCATGGTCATGTGGTCAGTGGTGTTATTCCCAATTCCTACTCTAAATACCATATACTTAACATTTTCTAGATAAACTTTAAAAGCCTGGGCAAATTCAGCTCTCACTGCTAGCAATCCTGCCTGGGAGGCACCAAGTGCAATATAAATATGGCACACTAGTAGCATAGCTTGTATTAAAGTGATAATATAAACTTCAAATGATCCAAAACTGCATCACTACACTCCTGGGATATGTACTATATATTTAATTTTCATTTAGGATTCTTTTATTATTGGTTTGCCATACTGTTTTGATCTAGTTAATGTTTTGTAAGATATGTGGCTAGTTCTGTAGTCTGTTCCTTCACCAAAGCATGGAGACTTTCTTCTAACTGCTGGTACCATTAATAGCAGCAGGCTAGTGCAGTTGCCTGCCTGACAAGATTAGAAAATAGTGTAAGTAATAGCATGTTTTTATACTCTAGTACCACCCAAGTACCTCTATATTGAGCCAGAGTCCTGCTGTGGTAGGTATTGAAATGCAAAGGAACTGGTTCAAAAGGTAATAGGCATAGAAGAGAGGAGGCAACAGCTGGATGTGGGCACATGACGAGCACTTGAGATTGAGACAGTCCTGGTTAGTGTGATAGGCAGCTCCTAGATGGTGTCAGCAGCCTGCTTGTTGTTAAGTGCTTTGTGTACATCACAGCAAAAGGAAGGTGGGTTGTTCACTGGGAAGCTCTCTGAGCTTTATGAGCCACTGAGGTAAAAATATAAAAAAATACTCTGAGGTGATGGAAGCCAGCAGTGTTGGCTGGACAGATATCGGTAGCAGACCCAGTGGGAGAGACAAAGTTTTGTGCCTGATGTAAAGTGGATTATGGGAAGTGGTGGTGATACAGTTAAAGAAAAGAGACAGGGACATTATTTGCAGTGCTGATTTGAGTAACCCTGAGTTGACATTTGTCAAGCCAGCAAAATGCAGCTTATGAACTTCAGGAAGAGTATTCAATAAAGTGTAATAGCTCAAGTTGATATGATACTGTAGGATGGCCATCTTAACTAGTGATGGTCCTGGTCATAAAATTTGTGTTTGGACTGAGTGCACCATGAGCTTCAAAGATGCTTCATTTTCATGTGAATCCATATACAACAGGGGAAACTTGTAGAATCATGTATGGGTGTGAATTTCAATTTCTTTTTGTTCTTTCTCTTCAAAGTCTGGCTGTGTCTGAATCAAAAACTTCTAGTAATTGCCTTTGACTATCTTTGTATGCTCTTATGCTGAACCAAAGTGCTGAAAACAGAAATGCTGTTTCTAGCAGAAATCATGAGAAGTTTTTACAAAGTTATGTCTGCAAGAAGTTTCTTCCTGTTATTTTGTTTAGTGCAAAGAAAGAAATTAATCCCATGGTGACATATAATTTGTCCTCATTTGCAGGAAACGGAATTTATATAGGCTTAAAAGCTATTTGTTAGTCTAACGTACCAGCCTAAAATTTTAGCCACCACTGATTGTGCATTGTTGACTTGACAGCAGAAGTAACCATAACTTAGACTTAATGAATGCTTTCATGCAGTATGCACAGTCCTCCAAAAGTCCTTATTTCATGCTATTTAATGCTATGCTGAACAGTTGAGTTTTATAAAGGCTGAAGCAGTCAGAATTATGCTTTCATTCGAATTTTAATTTTTGAAGGGGGAAGGCAGATGGTATTGTTTTACAGAGAGAATAGCCCAGCATGTTCTGCCATACTAAGTCTCTTTGAGCCCATCTGATACCGGTCTCTGAGTTTTCTCTCCTGGTTTCCTTAGCCTACACACCACCTTCAAATTGCATGTATTAGTTTCCTATCAGAATAATCAGCCATTATTTTCTATCAGAAATCAGCCATGTCCTGTGAAGATCACTGGAATCTTGGTCATGGACAACTCATTCCCAAATAGGTAGCTTCTGTATAGCATTGATGCTTTTTAGTGTCAAAGACTTAATTTTATGAAGGAGCGTGAGTTCAAAAGGCAAATGCCGACTCAAAGCAGTAGGCATGTTTTTGAAAGTACAGTCTTCTTGTCTAGTGTTCAGGAACAAATTATATTTAAATCATTTGCACTGTAGGTTGATAGCTTGTCTCTACAGTTCATACCGAGGGTCCTGATTTCCTCTCAGTACCATTTATTCTTACATGAAAATTAATAATAATAGAATAGACCATTTCAGTTAGAAGGGACCTAAGATGATCATCTGTTCAACTGCCTGATTACTTCAGGCCTGACCAAAAGTTAAAGCATGTTATTAATGGCATTGTCCAAATGCCTCTTAAACACAAACCACCTCTCTAGGAAGCCCATTCCAGTGCTTGACCACCCTTTCAGTAAATAAATGAGCATGCCACCAAGCAAAACAGAACAGTCCAATAATTTATTTTTTCTTTGATAACATCTCCAAATTTTTTCCACATATAACCTGCTGAGGAAGCCACTTGATTCAGTGTCTGCAATGGTTACCAGTCTGCCTTTTATAGATATCTTTCCTTATTTCCTTAGCCTAAGAGGATGTCATCTGACTCTTCTTACCTATGGCTTTCTGACTCAAACATCTGTTTTAAAAGCTCTTTTAATCTCAGTATAGGTTAAAGACAAAACTCTTTTTTTTATCATAAGTCTTCCCTGGTGTTTCCACATCCTTGCCTTTCCCCAAAAGCTTAGGCAGTG
Source organism: Coracias cyanogaster (assembly GCA_033124195.1). Lineage (NCBI taxonomy): Eukaryota > Metazoa > Chordata > Aves > Coraciiformes > Coraciidae > Coracias > Coracias cyanogaster. Next base: position 161,531 of record JAVSBS010023731.1, on the reverse strand, counting down.
AGATCTGTTATTTGCTCAGCTCAGCCTCCCAGATAGAAGTTCAAAGCTTTTGATTCAGTTTGAACAATATGATTTAAAAAAAACCCAAACATATATATATAAAAAAGGCTAATTTGTTTCGTATTTGGTGAGTTCTACACGAGTAGATAGAAAAATAAAAAACTAGATCCCATTAAAGTGTTGCCTGCCATCATTGGCTGTGCAGCAAAAATGCATGGATTCAAAATCTAATTCCTTGCAATAGCAAGAGATAGCAAAAGATAATGAATCAGTTCTTTGAAATTGAAGCCACATTTTTAAAATTATTGGGGCAAGGTGATGGATAGTCAGTAGTGCACCCAACGATGCTGTGGAAAGTGGATTGGGAGCAGGCCAGTAACTAATTTTGTCATGACTGACAGTAGAAGTGGGTGAGAGAGATCTAGGAAAACAAGGCTGGAGCCTAGAGACCAGCTTTCTGCCTTCAAGACTAATTCAAATATTGCTGTGGGCACTGCTGGGAGGTCCTTGGTGATTTTAGAGTAGACTAGAGTGATGGATATGTCAAAACAGTAAATAGTTTGTTTTCCTTGCTCTTAGAAGGCTTCTCCTAATGCTTAACTCTTCCTTGGTGAGGAACTACAAATGAGTGCATTCCTTCTTGGGGCACCTTGAAGTGGGAATAGTTATGATAGAGGGCACTAAGCCAAGGAGCAACAATAAAGAAATCCTTTTTGACATCTATTGGACCTGGACAGCAGTTAGGCCAGGATAAATAGAAGGACAGGAGAAAAGGGTAGAGTTCAAGCAGTATACTAAAATTTCTTATGATGTTAACCTCAGCAGACCTGCTGATGCTCACATAGATGACCACACGAATTTCAGTACAACATTCAACATAAGAAACAGCATTAGGTTCTCAACATTTTTTTTTTTTTTTCTTCTCCATAACTACTACTGAATATTGTGAATGATGTGAAGGTTTTGTCCCTCGGAAATTACTATGACTTGACTCCCTGTTGGAAGATGAGTAATAAAGATGTTGGCCATATTCAAAGTGATGTGAGATTTAAATGCACAGCTTGTTCCTGAAACAGAAATGGTCTTAAAATTAAACATATCATGTCTCACCGTGTTTCTAATGTACACCTCAATTTCTGCTTCAACTGCTGACTTCTGTGAGAGAGATTAAAGTAGAGAGAGAACCTCCTACACTTTGGAAGTGCCATCCTTCCCTCTTTCCTGCTCTCCAGAAGGAACTTCACTGGAAAAACTAACAAAGGCATAACCCATTTCCAAATTGAAAAGTATATCTAGCCGGTAAAAAAGTGTTAAATTATATGTAACAGTGCCACCTGCTGAATGCCATCCTAACACCTTTCTTCTCAAAGGGAATGTGTATCTTAATGAAGTACAGTTGGTCTTGATTAAGGCACAGGCATACACCCTGGCTGTTCCTTATGTAGAACACAAGGTACAGCATTGTTTAAAATACTAAATTAAATACTGGCCTCTGGAGCATAAGATTGATTTGATTAAGTGTATCATCATGCAAATGCGAAATACAGCCCTTGGAAATCATACCAAAAATGACTTTTGTCTGCTGTTGAATAGGCCCAATGCATTTTCTGCTATTATTAGTACTGAGATGTTTAAAAAAAAAAAATTGAATTGCACTTCTAGTAGTAACTTGTGTAGATGGTTCTGGTGTTCTAAAGTTGCAGACAAAGTGAGATTCCCTGCTGAATTTAGAAATATTTGATTCTACTTTGAACACTAAAGAAATCTAAACTGACTGAGACAGGCAGTCATTTTGTGGAAGTGAGCGAATGCCTTTACTGCACTCAGCAGTTTGATACCGCAACCCCCATGCTGCCTAAAAATACGTTACATGTTTTGAAGCCATTGTGGGCTGAATTTTCCCCACCTTGTTAAGGTGGCTGCTTAACAATATTTCTGTCTTTAAATGGCTTTGTTCATTTTAAGGGAATGCTGATGCAGGACAGTGCTGTTGAGAGCCTGTAGCTGAACTGGGCTCCTACTCTGAAGGATCATCCTGTGTGATGACAGATATTGGTGAACCAGAAGACGGTGGTTGAGTAACCTCAGTCACAGAATCATTAAATGTACTGGGTTGGAAGGACCTCTGAAGGTCATCTAGTCCAACCCCTCTACAATAAGCAGGGATATCTCTAAAGAGGTCAGACTGCTGAGAGCCCCATCAAGCCTAAACTTGAATGTCTCCACAGATGAGGCCTCCACCACCTCTCTGGGCCACCTGTTCCAGTGATCAGCCAGCCTCTTATTAAAGAACTGTTTCCTAATGTCCAACCTAAATCTACCCTTTTCTAGCTTAAAACCATTACCCCTCATTTTATCGCTACAATCCCAATGACCTGGGGCTGGTATATGTAGTCCTGTGTCACTTGTGTGTTATCAGATTTTCTGCATCATATCATATGCAGAAAGACCTTTCTGTTCTGTTTAAATTGTTTACATGCCTTTGTCTTACCAATTTTCTACCTGATGCGATGTTTCCCCAAAGGGCCTGGTTAGCTTGATTTTAGGTGACTATCCTCTGCTACACATGCAGTTTTGCAAATGCTGAGACCAGAGTCCACTCAGGTCACAAGTACAGCTCTGACATCTTTGGGAACTAAATCCAACCTGTAAAATGGTAATTGGCAGGAAATTTTATGCCAAAGAGGGCTTGCTGTGAAACTGTCTTCATTAGAAATGTAGAAGAGAACAGAATGAAGTAGGTAGGACTCGTATAATAGATCCAGCAGTAAAATGTACGTTGCATACCTGCACTTTTCCACATGCCTGTATCCCTCCAAAGAGCAAAATAAAAGCTCTCAGTGCATGGCAAAGACTTCTGTGTTTACTTAGAAAACTAAATCTGCCTTTTTTGGCAACAAATTCAGAAAAGCCGGTCCTTAAATGTCTGTCATAATTAAAATGCATGGCTATTTTTCTTCTGACTGTGCCTGGCACTGACATTAGGGCTGTGAGTGTATAAATAGACAGATGCGTTCTTGTGTTTCCATTTCCAGTGTGAGCTCTGTGGTATTGGCCTCAGTGCTTCTAAGCAAGGGAAAAGGGATGTTGACAGGCATGTAAATGAAGCTGGACACATGCTTAACAAAAAGCGACAGCAAAGTAAAACCAGTGACTTTGTTCCATCAAAAGATACAAATTTCCCATCCTCCAGCATAACATTCAAAGTGCCAGCATTTTCTGAGCGGTTTTCACAGAGGATGTTCTCTAATGGTCAATTTGTTTAAAGGGAAAAAGGATGGCATTGCAAATGCAGCAAATAAAATCTAGCAATGCTGCAGCATGAAATTCTGGCAGATATCCTACTGCTAAAGCCAGGCTTTAAAAAAACAGCCATTCGTACTGGCTCTGGATGGCAGCAGTGGCACAGAACAGAGAACCTGTTTTCTTTCACCAAGCAGTACAGTTGGAGATGGAAGTACTCTTGTATTTTGGCACATGTGCTCAATAACTGTGTGCTGAAATATCTGATAAAAGCTTCAGAGGCATCTTAAGAACCCTGTACCATGAAAAAGATACCGTTGGCTTCAGCTTGGGCTCTGCTCAAAACCCTATATGAACACAAAGGATTTTTGTTTCTTTATTATAACAAAGATGGTCTCTAGCATCTCTGCAGTTACAGCTGCAATAAAGCCATAAGCTTCTGTGCATGTAACAGTCCCATTAGCATGTTAAACTACTTTTTTAAACCCAGACTGATTGTAGTGGGTTCTTCAGACAAACCTTTTACCTACACATCTCTCAAAAGGAGTTTTGGAGTCTGTACTGAGCAGTAACCATGTAAATCGAACTGCTGACAGAAACACAAGGATCATTGCTTATCTAAAAAATAGGAAAATGTGGTTTCTATGCCACTTTTTTCATTACAAAATAGCCTGAGAGAGAATTGAAGAGTTGAGCTGAGCAGCAGAGTAGCTGTTTAAGGGTACAATGAGTATGTGGAGGGCATTGCACTGCTGTGTGAGAGACTTGGTTGGTTTCTTGCCTGGTAGTTCCCTGGGACAGTAAGACAGGCCAGGGTATTCTATAAAAGAGAAGGGAGGGTCCTGTAATTCTGTTTTGAACATGACTACAAGGCTGCCAGGACTTAGGCAGAGCAGAACTGGTAGAAGAGGAAGAGAAAACTTTGTTTGCACCTTCCCATTAAGGACATTCCCTGAACCTGCCTGTTGAGCAGGAGAGTACCAGAGACCTGTTGTTAACCTTTGGCAGCTTCTGCCTATTTGCTGTGGGTGAGGATGAGGAATGGAGGGAGCAATTCCCTTGGGAGGAGATAGAAGTGACTGGAAGACCTGAGATGAAGCCTGGGGAACAACCAACCAAAGGCTGAGGCCCCGGTGCTCTTGTTTCTGAGATACCGATAAAACCACACTCTAGGAAGAAGGGTGAGCACTGATGTTTATTAGGAGATCAATGACCTGCAGCAGTAGAGCTAAAGAAACGATTCATGATTATGAAGTCTGTCCTCATCCTCTAAGCAAAAAATATTCATATGTTGCTGTTGCTTGGCAGTCTCCATTGGAAGCTGGAAGAGCAAACCACTCCTGTTTGATGAATTTGAAATGTGCATGGTGAAGAATGAATGGCTGGAATCCACTGTAATCCTTCAGTAGTGCTGGCATGAATCCAAAGGCACAGGGCTCAGCGGGAGCATAAAACCCTTTAAAAAATATCTTCAAATATCTTTTCTAGGCACACTTTTCTTGGGAGCGTTTATGGAAGAAGCAAATGCTATGTTTCTCAGAATAGAAAGTTGAAAATCTTCCCTTTCTCCTACTGAACAGCTTCTTCTTCTGGGTCTGCTAAATCATTAGATGTTGGGTCTTAAATCTACCCAGAATCCTGAGGAGAAAGATTCCATGTTCTACAGAGAGGAGGACTTCTTTGATAGATGTACTCTAAAAAGGGATGGAGGAGAAACTTGCAATGGATTTAAGGCATTAAAAATAGCCATGGATAGGATGTAGGTGATGTTAGTTATGTAGCTTTTCCTAATACAAGTACTAAGGAAAGAGAGATGAGGTGGCACAGGAACAAGATGATATGGAGGAAGGATCACGAGGTGTAGAGTGTCTTTTCATCCCTTACCATTTGTTGAACTGTTGGATGTCTGGCTTGACCTTGAGTACTTTCCTTTCAAAGCTGGTATCATGTTTGGAGCTGAAGAGTATTTTATGCACTTGGTAGGTGCACCTGACGAAAATGGAATTTATGGTGACAAAGATTATTTGCACATACATCAGTTTTCATTGAAATTATTTTTTTCTGAGGGGAAATCAAGTGAAATTTTGGGTGTTTGTGAATATTTCTCTTATAATTGGCAAAATCTAATCTTAGGCAAATTGCCAAGAAAATAAGTAGAAAATTACTATTACCACAGTGTAGAGAAAATTCCTCTATTCTATCAAAAGCAATCACTGCTCATCTTGGTTCTATCTGGATTTATTCCATGACAATAGGTAACAGAGTTCCCAGCTGAGGACATGACACCCTGGGATGGAGTACTGGGGACATGTGTGCTGGGAGACTGTTCCTTCCTGGAGGAACTCCTGATGAAGCCAGCAAGAGATGGGAAAAGGAAGGGCACTGACTGGGGAGGTTACTGGCTGTGCATCAGAGAGCTGATCACTGTTAGGCTTAGGAAGAAATGTGTGTTCTTGTTTTTAAAGGCTTTTAGCTAACCTTGCTGGGAGAGGAGAATGGAAAATGAGAAATGGGCATCAACATAGTGGCAAGCCTCTTTGTAGCTTTTTCTCTCTGGACAACTCTTATCTACTCTCTCTCTGGGACTTCCTAGGTCTCCTTTGCTTCATCAGTCTCTGCTGTGGTTCTCATAAGCTGTGCACCCAGTTCATAAAAGCATGTAGAGGGCCAGTATCTAATGAACTGCGCCCAGCTCCCAGCCAGACTCCTATAGGAACATTGCTGAAGTTGGAGGCTGTTAAGCACACACAGTGCCCAGGTCTGGTATGCAGGGCTGCATTTTTGGGTTATCATCTAACTGGAAGAAGGGGATAGCATTGTCCCTTGTGCTGGGACAGCTGTTTATTTACGGCTATGCCTTGGGCAGGTGCCTATTGCCCATAAGCAGCAAGAGAGGAATAAATTCTGCCTTCCTCCTGTTCTTGTTCTCAGATATTAACTGTGTGGTTCAGGGACTGGTTCTTTTTGACTATGCAGACTCAGAGTGAGGGAGCAGAATTATTGAACAGGCAAGACAGACACTTCAGAGCAGTGGGGTAGGGAATGGGTTTAGATGATCCTGGAGCCTTTTCCTGCCCTTTCTTGTGTGATTTTTGTTGTTGTTGTTGGTTTTTTTTTTTTTTTTTAGTTTGGGGCTTCCAGGGCTGTCATAACAAACTCTGATAACAGTCACTGTAGCTTGGGGCTGAAATTTACAGTTGGTTTGTTGTTCTCTTCTGTTGTCTAGTACCTAGGATTTTCATTATTGTGTGAAAAGCTTTCTAAAGGCACCAGCAGTGCTGCCTGTGAGTTACTCTTGGCTTTTGCTCTTAGACCGTGATTTGTATTTGTTCTCTTTAGCAGCTATGAGGGTAACCCACAATAGCCACAGGGATGTGCCAGTCATTCACCTTTCTGATCTTTTGTCAAAATATATTTAGTGAGAACAGTGGGGTAGGAGGAGGACGTTAGGAGTGTTCCAGCAGGTTAGTGTCAAAGGGGAGAGAGACCATTGCTCAAGTCTTCTATCATAGTCAGTGTAGAAGGGAAAAAGAACAGCCTACCAAGAAACTGTCTGTTAGACCTCAGGAACTGAGCTCTGAGACTCTGCAAAATTCTCTTACTGAATTGATAAAATAGTAAATGAAAAGGGAAGCAAAATTTTATTGAAATTAACATAAAGTCCCTTTAATCATCAAGCTTAATCCTCAGTAGAAAGAGAGTCTGAAATTGATTTAAAATCTCAGTACAACCATCTTTTCTAATGTGAAACAGGGATCCAAGTAAATGAATGATTTGCTTAAAAAATTCTGACTAATCTTGAGAACATTAAAATTAATATAAATGTGTGATCTCAAGTTCTCTCCATTTTTGGATTCCATTTCAGTAAGTACATATAATTTGGAATGGGACCTAAGCCATTTTATGTGTAAATGTACGGGGAATGCATTCCAGTATCTTTAATGAGAATGTAAAAGGGAGATCAGCTTTACTGTTTCATACGAGGTATGGAAATACTATCCTAGATAAACTGGAATAGAAACAAAATGTACTGTGCAGTGGAAAATACCACAACTATCTTTCAGGGGTGGGTGGAAAACGCCCAAGATCACATGCCGTGTATGTTAGCATTGTAATGCAAATTGCCACGTCTGAACTTGCATCAAGGAACCATGCTATGGATTCCAAGATCTGCTGGAATAAGAGAGGTGGCTTCCCTATAATCTCAGATTTGTGAAGGAATGTTTTCTGCTTTCCTCATTTAGTGAGGAAGCTTTTCTGGACAATTTATCAGTTCTACTAAGGAATTCTGGAGGAAGGTGATCTGAGCCATAACCTAAGTGCTGTATAGCATTAGGAGTCCAATTTATTTTATTATTTTGCAGGAAAAACTAAGTTAACGGCTCAGTTCAGAGATGCCATGGTATTTCTTGAGGGACCTCTACTATTGCATGCTTATTAAGACACTGTCATCACAGGGTTAAATGTGATGAGGGCACTGTATCATCTTAAATATTAAGGAAATTCTGTACTAACAGAGATCATTACCTTTCATGATGAGTCTATGCTTTCAACCCAGTGATTTTAGTTAGACTGAAGTGTTCAGCCTTTGGAAAAAGCAGATGTGTCACAGGCCCAGAAAGAGTATGCATCCCACCTGTGCCTGCAGCACCCAGGAACACATGGGTGCCACCAGGAAGAGAATTCCCTTCACCACATCCTATGTATTACAGCTGATCCCTGATGCTTCAGGGCTGGAGGTAGAGGAATCTTAAGGGCTCAAGTACATTTGCTCTGTTGGGAGGAAAGTAAATTCTTCATTAGCTCTGGCAGGTCATCAGGTAAGTCCCTGAAACAAAAGAGGTGACTACACTCATTTTTCAAATGTTGAACTCAGTTCTGAGGAAAATAAGGGACTGCTCTTTCTTCTCGTGCCTGGTGGATAAAGGGTCTGCCCAGAGCCATTCACAGAATGGCTCCTTTTCTTCCTTTCCATTTCTGAGCTGAGTAGTGGGTTCAAGCCATGTTCTTTATTAAGACCTCTGGTGTTTTATGATGCTCAACAATGGTGACTTCATTGCTTCCCCAGGTGCTGGATCTATACTGGTCCTGCTACAGATTCTCCCCTCTGCATGTGGCTTGCTATCCTTCTGAAACCAGAACTGCTATATTACCTGGGACCCCATGTGATACTCCTGTAAATTAAATTATCTTGTGTGTTAATCTACTTTTGGAGGTAGATGAGAAGCACAGTAAATAAAGCAGCAAGTGCTTCTTTTGACAGAATTAATTCTTTCACTTTCTAGAAGTACTTTTCAAAAACAGCATATGTATTAACATAGACTGTTGTCACCTGAAATAAGATCACTTAATGATGGGATTTTGCACATCCCTCTGCAAGCCTTAGAATTGGATATCTGCTAGGATGAGGATTAAAGAGATAGCAATACTAAATACCGGACAATCTTGTGGCATCTGGGGAAAGCCTAGAAGATTATGTGGGGGGCCTCTGAGTTCTGAGGTTGCTCAGAATCAGAGCAGCTGAGAGGGTATTTAAAATTATTGCTGTCCCTGTTTGCCCAGGCTGCAAGCTGTGAACAGGTTCCATTGAAGAATGCAAGTGATTGTGTTTACTGCAAGCTTTTCAGAGGAATTATGCAGGTTGTGGTGAGTGAATACGCCACACCTGGAAAAGATGCTAGGCCAACAATCTGGGTGGATAGAACATCCTTTCTTTGCAGCATGATATAGCAGAGCTGTTGTCATGCCAGCTTCCTCATAATACCTGGTGACCAATTATACTGCTGCTAAACCAAGCTACAGTAAAATCTGTGTCATGCTTAAATTGCTGTAACAAAAATGTGTGGTCAACTGTATCAGAAACCTTTGCTAGATCAATAAATATGGCTCCATAAATGTGGCTGATATCCAGAGAAATCATAGTATCATTCCCAATGCATACAGCTATACTGCAGTAGTTAGTCTGAGTGTGGTCCTGCATCCAGAATGAACAGCAGTTTCTTAACTGGTGTATAAATCTGCTGTGCACGCATGGATGTGTGGGTGGCTCTTAAATGAAGAATAGCTAGGGTATATTTGGTGAAATTTTGTGAACCTGGAGGATAACTGCTCGCCCTGTAGCCTCTACCTGATTCAGACGAAGGATAGCACGTGTGCTCTCATGACTGAGGAGATGCAGAGTGTGACCGTCACACAGGAAGGGTTCACATGCAGCAGCTGCCTCTGTTACAGCACCAGCTCACCCATGTCAGACCAGCAGGATTTTCCCAGTATTGTTTCTTTTCTGAAATGTTACTTCCTGCTCCATAAATTAATTACACTAGTACTTATGATAGTTTTGACTGACTCTGATGTAGAAATTGAAGTTGTGTCATGAATTCATAATCACTAGCACAGGCTGAATTGTTTATCAGACACATTTGTAATCCTATTTTCATGACATTTTTTCATTACTGAAAGACTTCTGAGGGAGGGAGAGTTTAGTGATTAATCATTAATGTGAAGAAATTGGAAGTGATGTGTACCAGTTGCAATTCTGACTTTGTAAAATCAGTTAAGAATGCCACACCAAGATGGAGTCCTGCTGTAGTTAGTGACAGTTGTGTATCTCCCATTGATTTTGTGAAGCTAGGGATCTCACCAGTATTTTTTGTATCTATGTGAACTTGCAGCAGTATGTTCTCTCCCTATCCTTCTGCCTATGCCAGATTCACATTGTGTGGGCATCAGTCACAACTGCAGTTAAAGTATCCATCTTTTTTTTTTTATCAGAGTTCCTGGACATGTATACTCTGACCTAATACTTTTCTTGGCCTGAATGACACATGCCATTTATTGAGCTGAGTGTTTCTGGAGCTTCCCATCCTGGCTTTTGTATCCTTTTCAGGGTTTGCAAGGGTAAGTTCCTGGTTGTTGCATGCCTGGTGTAAGCTGTAGCTATCTGGGCATTGTGAAACCACAACAGATCTAGCCAAGTTCCACAAAATATACACTTGACATAATGTAACTTTTATACCATCTGGCTTCTTAATGCTGATTCTTTCCACATAATAAAATATATTCAGATCTGGGGAGAACAGTGTCTTGGCTACCATATTCTAGCCCCAGAACATGGGGCAAAGGGCAGGCAGAGTCTAAGGTCAGCAGCTGGATCCAAGCTTGTTCATGTGATATTTAACCTTCAAATGAGTGGCAAGGGCTGAGGTGTATGGTGACAGAAAATGGGTGAATGGTAAATCCAGTAAATGGATTTAGTATATATGTGGAAAATGTTTGCATGGGTCATTTAACACTGCGGTTACACAAATTTGTCCTGGCCAGAGGCTTGCCACTGAAGCAATTAATTGAATGAAATGGGCATGGTAGTATGGATTCTTGCTGTTCTTAGCCATGGCTGTGTATGTACATGTGACAAATAAATTGCTGGTGACTGGCAGGGATTGTAGTAAAAGGTGGCATGCCCCCTAGCCGGAGGCATGCTTTGGAGGCAATTAATAAAATTAGTTGGGCAAAGATATGTGACGACACCTGTCGCAGATAGCACTGCAAATACACATGCAATTAATGATCTTGATGAAAGGAAGAGGAGGTAATTTAAAGGTATTCTCCAAAGAACTAGTAACTGAGTAGAATATTTCTGCCTTTGCTCCAAATGAGTCTTAGTACTTTCAAAGCTATGAAGCTTGTGCATTTTCAGGTGGTGTAATGTATGCATGTGTGAAGAAGAAAAAGAGAAACAATTTTCAGTGTCCTAAGATGCCCTCAGGTTGAAAGATCTTTGCACAAACAATGCTAAATTTAATAAAAAAATAGCAGAATTTCCCAAACATTGTAGCTTGCTCTTATAAACGTCTTTGCTATCAGGTATTAGATAATGTAATCTAAGACTATGCAAATGGACATTCCTCTAATGACAGCAGTTTTAATTTAGAACTTTCTAGGCCATGACACCTTTTTACAATCTAAATGAATATTGATCTGACCATAGTCTTCACCAAATTTGTTAGATCGCACCTTTGCATGCATGTCTAATGGTGATCTTGAGATTAAAAAAATGATTGTAGCAATTAATCTAATTTTCTACAGAGATCTAGCGCATCACCTGATTTTTCTCTTGTAACCTCTCCCTTCTGCCCCTTTCCTGCAGAAAATAACACTAATTGTTCCATCCTGAAATTATACTCCATCATAAGAATCTTCTTCGAGTAACTACTGGCTTAACCAAAAGACTTCCAATGCCAACACTTAACTATTATGATGTGTTGAGTCTTGCCTGTATACCCTAATGCAATATCAGGACTCCGTTATTTTAGGAATTTCACCTAAAGATGATAACTCTCACCCAGGATGTTAACACATCTTGTGATATTTGTCTGCTCCTTTTTCATACTGGAGAACTAATCTGTCCCTTTTGTAGAAATTCTTTCTGCATGGGGTGCATCACTGGTTTGTTTTTTGTCCTACCCATCAAAATGAGTTGAGAATGTTGTCCTTGATTTTGTCTTCTACTGCAGTAGCACTGCAGGTATTGCTCACTGATAAGAGTATCCCTGATACAAACTTCTGAAGACTTCTTAGCTGTTCTTTTGTAGCCAGATTTTATCTGAATTCTGCAGAGCTCTTTTCCCAAGTGTCCATACCTTGCTAACTTGAGATGGACAGGAATTGGTACTTAGCCGTATAGACCCAAGTTTAGTATGTCATCAATTATCTTCCTCCAGATGAAGAAGCATTTAAGATTTTTTTTTTTTCATGGATTTGTCATGGCAACTCAGACTTTAAAGTAAAAAGGTAATGTTAGCTTCAATGATTGGCAAACTGGTTGACAAGCACAATGGGAGATGATCTTTAATATGTACATTAACAGCTTGCCATTTCAGAGAACTCCTTTTAGTCGAATTGAATGGCACTTTTGTTCTTTTTGCAGAGTTTCATTCCTACAGCAGGGAGAGTACAAGAAAAGGAAGAGCAGGACCCTACAGATGACAGAATCTGATAAGTTAATTTCAACAGCAACTTAAAAAGAATCTTTTCATCTCCTCATAATCTTCTGTCCATCACTTGCAGGGTCCCAAAGAAAGGGAGAGAGCAGGAGAGAATGGTGTCCTGAGGCCCCCACCACTCCCACAAGGTCAAACATTATCTGATCTATTGCCATTATTCAACTGTGGCTATAGAGAAAGATGAACGCAAATCTGTTAATTTTTTCTCCACACACTAACTAAAACATAAAAGCAGCAGTAGAAAAGTCTTAAGGAGAAACGGGATGAAAATACATAGATTCTTTTGCATGGAACAGAAATGCCCTGTATTTAACATGTTCACAGACAGAGACTTGATCTGTGGGCAAGTTATCCTACCATTAGTCTGCTGGAACCTGGAGAAGTGAGGTAACTGCTTGAGCTGTGTCAGTGTTTTGAGTTTAAAGAGAATGAATGTATTGCTGTCAATGAACCTTCTTTTTTTTTTTTTAAACCCTGCTTAATTATTGATGTGCAAACAACAAAAAAAGACAACTAGATGTGAGTGAGAAATTAACTCAAAAATAAAATAATCAAGCTGAAACACAGAACATACCTGCAAAAATGAACAAAGATGGGGAGATGACACCTTAAATGTATGGAACTGAAGCAGTGCCACATGAACAAGGTTGTGGGCTTGGATGGCTTGAGATCTCTTCCTGCTGTAATTTCTATTAGAGTCTTTGTATGGCTTGTCTTGGGCTCTGCAGCTCTTGCAGGGTTTGGGTTGCTATAACGTTGTATGCAAAATAGGGCTACAACAGAATTCAGTGATATCTACTTGTTTCTATTATGAACCCATTAAGAGAGGGAAGGATTTAATAAAAATACAAAAAATTTCTTCAAACATTGACTCTACTCTGTGGAGCCTGGTCAGTAGATCAAACTGTATCAAGGTTGTATGCAGCCATGTGAGACCGATCTGACTGGCTGTGTTTCCATATTACTTCTCTCCTCTTGGAAACAAAAGGACACATCAAAGGGGAACATCCTCCCTGTCAGACCTCTAACACCTTCCAGTCTCCCCTGATCAAGGGGAAGCTGCAGAGCAAAATAACCAGACAGGCTGGAGTCCAGAGAGCAGAGTTGTCTTTTTCCACAGAGCACCTTGCAGAGAAGATTCAGATTGGGATCACATTTCTTGCAGATTTCTGGCCAGGCCTATTCTTTGTCTTTCATTATGCAGGTGTTAATTAAATCAGTTTAATTCCATTCATTACATCTGTATCAGAATTGGTCCAATGTACTCTAGTAACACTCAACCCACTAATTGTTTTCCAGTGAAAATAGAGATGGGTCCGTCTGAACCTATAGGACTTTATTATTGATTACCTGGAAGCTAGATTGATGGTCTTTGCTTAGCTCTTAATGAATTAACCTGCATTAGTGATGAGGAAAAGCAGAAATAGTTTTGATTTTTACTCTTGCTGAAACTGGGCTCATGTCTTAAATTTTGCAAACGAGCAATGGATAAACGAGAAGTCTCCAGCTCAGTAGAGTTCACCACAGGCTTCAGAATACTAATTTTGTTGTTCTTCTATTTGCTTTTGCTTAGAATTGAGCCTGAGTCTACAAGCATATTGTTCTCTTTCATCTCTAACTTCAAAATGGCTTAATTTCAGTTTTACAGTAAAGGACAAATAAAAGGTGGATTTTGGGCTTCCCACTTGTAAGCCATACATGAGTTTGCTGTAAACTAACAATACTACTGGTTGGTAATGAGGTAGGATTTTGTACCAACTTGATGTGCCCTGTTAGAAAATGACATAAATAAACCACAGTTCTCAGAGAAGCACCTTTAGAGCCACAAATAATCTCACAAAAATTTGGAAAATCCCTAATTGTGAAATGTTTTTATTTTTCATTAAAAAAACAACAATTCTTCTCAATTTGTGCAATTCGATACCAGTAATTTAAAGCTCTTATCTTAAAAGACATTTCAGAAAGTGTTCATGTATGTGCGCATGCACACAGGTGTATACTGGTATGCACAAACAGCTAGGTTTTGTATTTAGGTTTTAGAGGCTTATTGAAGTGATGTGGTGTTGCCTACTGCTTTATAGGAGCCCTTGGTTAAAATGATATGAGGATACTGATTGTAAAACCATCATGTTACAAACATTAGTTAATGCTTCTGTCAGCCAGTTCTCTCTGGTGTGTTGTAGTCTCACATCAGAAGGCATTAATCTTACACTGGCTGATGTATAGAGATGCAGCATTGCTCTCCCGTTAAATCAAAGTGGTGCTCAGTCCTTTGCAGAAGTGCATCCCAGCCATGGCAGTAAGCAGCTCTGCTTTTTTGGCAACATGCTCTGCTCTTGCCACCTTGTGAAAGATGTTGATATTTTACTAATGTACTTAAATCTTTGGCTTTCAACACTGGAAAATAGTACAGGTCACTCTAGCACCTATCGGGACCAAAAATCTCCTCTAATAGCCCCCCAAACCAAAAGGACTTGAGTGAATCGAGCTGTATTAAACAGTGCAAGATGACAGTAAAAGCCACAATTCTGTGCTGAAAGTCTGGTTTGGTTCTTGCTCCCCTAGATCACTGCATTGTAAAGTAAATTAGTCAGAGTATTAGTTAAAAGTACTGGAGAAATGCCAAGTAATCATCCAGATATGGCAGATTCTGATCCATGGCTCTGCTGTAGTTCTTGGGACATCAATCTCATATTACTTTTATATCCCAGCTTGTATATTTAGTGGAGGCAGTGTCTGTAGCAAGCACCTCCACAGTGATTTAAGGCTGATCCTTGTTCCCTTCTGAGGGGGACAATTTGGGTATCAAAATTCTGGTGCAGGTTCATGGCTGTGGAACCTAAGGTGTCATAAATGCTTCTGACACACTCACCTAGAGTGAGGTGTCTAATCCCTCAGGAGGTACAGGATTAAGTCATGTCAGTTCTGTCGGCACTGCTTTATGGGCTGGTGTATGCAGTTTCCTGCCTAGCAGGCTGGCGGCTCTGAATCCAATTCTTAAATGCTTCTCCCCCAGGGAACAGGAAGATACAGCCATAGTTGCTTGTGTGGGAATCTAGGTGTGTTTCTAAATATAGAATCATAGAATTGTTTATGTTGGAAAAGACCTTCAAGATCATTGAGTCTGTCAGCCTAGCACTGCCAAGGCAACCACTAAACCATGTCTTGAAGCACCACATCTACACATCTTTGAAATACCTGCAGAGATAGGGACTCTACCACTTCCCTGGGCAGCCTGTATAGTTCCAAGTTCTAAAAAATTGTAAGAAAGTTACTCTATGAGAGAAGGCTGAAGTGTACCAGGAGTAGATTGATGACAATTTGAATTGTTTATATGTTGCAAAAAGTGATTCTAAAAGACTGATGTGATTCCTTCTGGCTTTAACATGATAGTGGCAGGTCTGCCACAGGTGCCATGACTTCAGTGTCAAGGTGAAGGCGGATATAAGGTGTGTATTTGGGAATCTGAACGTTAACATCACAATCGCAATAGTCACATGAAGACTTGTTTATTGCATCTCATTTTCACCAAGCAGTCCTTCATATCAGCTACATTTCATTCTTGTTACAGCTATGAGGTGAACATGGGACAAGGGACATAAAACTCATTTCTGCCACCAGTCATGTGCCTTGTACCCTGAATCGAGCTGCTAACCTCAAGTCCCATCTTGTTTCTGTGGGTAGCTCACTGGATTTTTCTCATCCCTCTCCAGGAAGAAGTGGTAGTTTTGTATGAAAGGTCAAGTGTATAGATGTCCAGTGTATCCGAGGCAAACCCTTCTTGCCAGAATTAAAGCTGGTGCCATGCTTTGTGCCTTGCAATCTTAATGAATACTAGACAAAGGTAAATAGCATAGCAGCATGCTGCTAATAGGTAATTCAGAATAAAGTCATGATTGGTGCTACTGGATGTGCCATCAGTCCCTATACATCCACCTTCCTTGGGGCATTATAACTGATTAAAAACCCCCGAAGTAAATAAACTTCCAAAGAGTGAACAAAACCTCTCTCAATCCTTCTGTGAGAGAGAAGCCAGAACTGATCCTACACAGGTGATATTCTTCACATTGCTGTTGAGAGCTTCAGTTTTACTGAAATCGGCATATTTTACTCTGTGGATTGTTTTATGGGCTATTTTTTAAAGAACAATTTTTTTTTTTTAATGCTAATGATCAGTTTTTGACCTGAGATACTTTGCATTTGTTTTCTCTGTGATGCCTGCTGGACAAGTTGCTGCCTCCTTCCACTAGATTGTGTTTGTTGACAGAGAAGAAATAGTTCGTATGTGGAAAAAGGGAGGGAGAGCTGGCAGAAGAGTGGGAGAGATGCCATCAGCTACGGACAGGCCACAGCTTGCACAGAACAAGGCTGGGGTCAGTGGTTCCATGCAGCAACCTGTGGGGCAGTTTGTGAGAGTCCAGCTTCATGGGAGTCAGACTGCGTATAGAATTGCTTTTCGCTGTCCTAATCCACAGCCTCTGCAAGCTCACAGCTCTGCTTTGCTCTTCAGTAATATCTAATCCTTTGTATCTGTTTATATATGTCTATCTACATGTGTGTATGTGCATACATGTCTGTATCCACCTGTATATACATTACATTTTGTTGTTTTAGCTCCTGTCTTCAGAGCCATTTGTACCCTTTCTGCAGGAACCCTGTGAGGAGATTTCCTTGGCTTGCTCATGTGCAGTTGTGTTTTGTTGGTTGCTTCCATAACTTATAACTGCCAGACCCTTGTTTGGCTTTCAGTTTTTGTTTGCCTTTGTTCTCTGGACTGTTTTCACTGTGGTATCTTTAGCATGTTTACTATTAGGCTTTTATCTTCTTGAAATGTCGATCCCACTGTGTCAGGTATTATCTATTTTGTCTCACAGTTGTAAGGGGTTTAGAGCGGGGATGATATTTATTCTGTTTACATGGAACCTTGCACAAAGGGTTATTAACTTGATTAGACTCTAAGCAGTATTATGTTCTCAGTGATATTTAATGTTAAATTATCATTGTGTATAAGTTGCTGGCTTGCCAGTTGTGAGTTTTTGGTTTTTGTTGTTGTTGTTTTTTAATATATAGCCACTTTTGTGTGTGTGTTTTCCAGGACTGATAAATGCTTCAGCCAACTATAATTGTACAGGCAGGAAGCAAACTCAGTTGCCTCCTCCACAGTGTTGTTGTGCCCTATTTATTAATTGGGCTCTGCACAAAGCTGGATGGTGACACAAGTCACTCCTCTCTCTCCTTTCCAAATCAAACCCATCTATTACTGACCTCAGATATAGGACTGAGCACATTTTCCTGTCTGAATTGTGCCATCATCATACTTAGTTCATCTTTATATACCAGTGTTATATAATACTGTATAAAAAACTTAAATGGAGTCAATACCTTGTCTTTCTAGCTTTGGTCCTGACATCTTTTTGTTGTTGTATTAACGAAAGCTTTGCTGAGCTTGACCTCCCCTTGGACCATTCACCGTGCAGCCTGTCTGAATAGTCTTCTGTTCTTTCTCTTAGCACTGAGTTTAGGATCTTTGCCTGTACTACAGCTCTATAGTTTTCTAGTTTGGTCCTTAATTCCTTTTTAAGAGTGGATGCCATGTAAGCTTTCCTCAAATGCTTAGCCCTATTGAAAAATAATTGCAGTTTTCTAGGGTGGTGTACAAACCATTGCTGTTAACAATAGTGATACTGCAAAGATTTGGAGCTATATAATGCTATGGAATTTATTTATTTATTTTTTTTTTTCAAAGAAGCTATTTTCACTGAGGATCCCACCCCAAGCAGAATTTTCTGCAATTCAGTGTGAGGGAAGAGCTGATTATTCTGTGAAATTCAGAAGGATTTGAGCTACTGCCAGTTTTGAAGCAGAAGGTGCCAAAAAGAGGTGCAGTAGAAACCCCAAAGCACATAAAACTGTTTCCACAGTCTTTTTTTTAAATCTCTCCTCACTATACAGAATGTCCTCTGACTTCTCATGGATAGAAATCTTCCTCTTTGCCTGCTGTGATACTGTCCTCCGTTGCAAAAATCTGATGTGTTGCCTAGTAGATGTGTATTTTGTGCCCGTGCAGTTTTCTCTTCCTCCCTGCTGTTCATGAGCATAAAGGAATACATTTTTACTTTAGCAGTACTAATTCTTTCTCCTGAACAGCCTATATTTTTAAAACCTGCAACCTTTCTTAAGGACCCTACTGCTCCTTGGCAGTCTCGTATATTGAGGCTTCTATGTTGAGGCTCAGTTTTCATCTCATTATGCTCTTCAGACTTACCTGAGCCTTCTTTTGATATTGGGGGGAGAGCCCTACTAACCATTTGTATTGCCCTTACACGCTTAGGAAATGTTTTGTTGCTTTGTGTCCTGGATATCTAGGGCCCCATTAGCTGTAGGCCATGGAGAAGCAATACCGTGGGTCTTCTGTGGAAGCCTGGTGTAGGAACGTGGAGCAGGACAATATTGAGAAATACTTTCTGAAATTCCAACCAAATGTTAACTGTCTGTCTTTTTGATTTGGTGCTGTTGGTGATCCCTTTCCCTGCTGTGTTCTCTTGCCACTTGTCCTCTGAGAAGTGGAATTTATCACCTCACAGGCAGATGGGGCGTTTGGCAGTCGCAAGATCCAGATGTAAAGTTTTGGAAAGTTCCCAATAGCAGCATCTGGGCTTGGCTATGGCTTACTGCCTGAATTCTTTGTGAACTCCAAACAGCTGGCCATGGAACTGCCTCTGGGGTTATCTCAGGGGTGGTTGCTACAGATCTGGCTGTGAAATCATATTCTCCTGACATACCTCTCCACTCAGAGGCAACGTCCCCATACATTTACATGCAGGAATCTTTTTGTAGCTCAGACTTCAAATGTACTGTATAAAATAGGAGCATGTATCTTTTTGTACCCATGAGATGACTAATCTGGAAACTGAGGAATAAGCTTGTGTGTGTGCATGCGCATTAATGTAAAGTATTTCTGTGTGCATGAATATAGGTGATAGTTAGCAGATTCTGTACTGCTATGATGGCTTTGACTCCTAGTCAATGGACATATGCCAATAGAGTATTTGGCTAAATATGTCCCATCTTGTGTAGCAGCAGAACACTGTAGGTTTTGGGAGTGTTGCCTTCTGTCCATTTTACTTAAAACACAGCCTTGCGCAGTTGAATCCTTTTGCCTTCACTAGGTGAAACTTACTCCTGTGCATAGGCCTGATAAAGTCTAATTTTTCAGGCTTAAATGGCTGCTAAACCAGTGTAAGACCCTCTTGTGGTGGAGATATTCCCTACTGGCTAGATTTCAGTGCAGTTAAAAGAAAACAGATGTATATTAACTCAGTATTTTATAATGTTCACCACAACTGCCTATATCATAATTGGAAAATATTTTGTCTTCTGTTTATCATAAATCATTGATTAGAACATACTTGAAATATTGTATGTATAGTGAAATATATTTGCATATGCAAATATATTTATATTTCTGATATGTCTGTGTGTATGATGTGGTATATACTCCTCTAATTAAATGGTCAGACTTCTGAATTTTGGTGCTTCAGAATAAAACTATATTATCTTCATAGACATACATTGTCCTGTTTTTAAAATTGCCATAAACCCTGATTTGGACTGACTTTCATTGCAGTGACTAGTTATTAATGGATAAATTAAAAAGCACACATATTGACTTCAAGATAGCATTTTCTGGGGGGAAAGAAAAATTGTACTATCAGAGTTTCTGAAGTTTAGGACAACTCTTCATCTGCAGGTATTTTTGAATTTAAACCAACGTAAGGCTGATCTGAGGATGGATGGCATAGGTGCATTTTGAGGCAGAGGTTTTGTTTACCTCTTAAAAAAAACTTTCAGAACTAAGTCTTCTGTGAAAACAGCAAATAAGACTTCGGGTGAATGTTTCTGCTGGAATGTATCAGTGAAGTAGCATGTAGCTCACTGGCTTCGCCAGATTTTCTGATTTACACCGGTATCAGCTCCCATGTTGGGTGCAGTCTACTGTACCTAAAATCGTGTATGAGATACATTTGACTTGGTGTGGGTAATGTGTGGGAGTTTATAACTGACTGGCCACAGTGTTTCAGGCAAACATAGCAAGAAGCCTGAGGGTTTGTTCTGGTTTGTGGAACTCCTCTTTTCTGATGGTGCTGTGAAAGGACTATTTCTGTTGAAGAAAGGTTGAGTGTTGAATTTGACAACTGCAATGCATATCTTTGGGTACATCCATGCTGCTTTTATATGTATGTGAAAAATGGGAAGAATAAAGTAGCTGTTTGGGGTGAGAAGTGTTTGAAAATGGTAGAATTTTTACCACTGATTTCTACTACGTCACTGGTAGGTGACTTCATTGGTATCTAGTGAAAGTTTACTTGAATCAAGACTAGATGAGTCTTAAAAGGTGAACAGGTCCATCTGACTCCACTCACAACAACAACAAAATTCCTGGTGACTTGTTTTTCTTTATGATAAACTGAAATATACAAATGCCAAAGGCAAAATAAAACATCTTGCTTTTTGGCACGTTTCACTTATTTCCTTAGATCAAAGGTAATTTTGAATACAAGAATGGGAAATAGCTTCATTTCTTGAGGTCATCTCTGCTGAAGCACGTCTTAATGTTTTAGTATTTCATATGCTGAATATTTGCTGTCCTCTGAACTACTCCGTCTTTGACATCGTAGGGGTAAGTAGCCTGTAGAGTTGTGTGTAGTGCAGGTTCCTTGCCATCATCTCCTTTTGACAGCTCAGCTGTTACCAGAGATTTTTCTCAATTGGGGGAACACATCTGTTCTTCTCTCTCCTTTTAACATTGAAGATGGTGTTTTGACTAGCTCTCAGTTATCTGAGAGTTTGGTGCTTAAATCCAGAGGCATCAGACAGCACGGGAGTCATACCTTCTGCATGACCTCTGCCAGTCAGGTCAGGTTAGTGATCGCTGCATTACACACAGCAAGTGCTGATTCTCCTGTTGTGGCTTTTCTCTCTTTGTAATTGCGGAGATCCATCTCTTTCCATTACCAATATAGAAAGTGCAGTATGCATGGATAGGAATATCTCTGCCCATATGGAGCAGAGATAATGGAGGCATCATAAAGGAGAACAGTATTTGCCCTATTACAGAATAATTTTCTGCAATTTTCATATTCCTGTAGGTATAAAAAAATAGGATTTACTTTTTAAATTGAGCAGGTGGTGGGGAATGACAGGATGATACAAAAGCATTTTACTTCTCATGATGTAATTTGAGGTTATAGTATGTTCGCTACTCTCATGTCTGTATGACATGATTAACATGCATAGAACAAGTGTCCCTGAAAGGGTGATTCTTGCACTGATAGACTTAAATCTATATGTAACTGGTTGGTATAGTTTAGGACAGGTGCTGAGTAGTAAATCCTGCTGATGTGCTAATTGCCGATAACTTCCTAAAATCACTTGGTAGTTGGGACAATATATTTAAAGAAAGTTTTAAGACTGGTAGCCTTATGCATATCTAAGTAGTCTTGTCTTATCAGATACAGAGTCTAAAAAGCACAGTATACCTTTAAAAACCACAGTACTCTCTGGAGCTGCTTGGATTCTCACATTATGACAGGAAAGGTAGGTTTTCTGGTAGCCTTCTGTGATGTTTTTCAGAGAAAGTCTTAAAAGCTATAGCCAAACTCTCCTCCTTAAGCTCAAACAGTTAATCTGTTTGTAAGTGTGACATCTGAGCTACTGATAGACCTGTGACTACAAATGAATATAAGCCCAAAGTATAATTTTCATATTATAATGCCATTTAGTCTGTCATTTGCAATCTCCCTTCTAAGAGTAGTTCTAGATCACTGATCTATTCTTAACTTCAGAAGAACCATAAAATTTTTGTGCAAAAACCTCTTGAATAAGAAAAGATCTGTCTGATAAGTTTTCTGGGTGCAGCAGGAACATCTGATTTCCCCTGTCCCCCCATCATTTTCTTAACAACTTTTTAATGTCTGCTTTCTCTAAGTGAAGTAGTACATTTATAAGGAACTTTTTCCTTTAATAGCTGTTGTATTTTTGACAGTACAGTGAATAATAGAAATTCACTTTTCCAGTGTCCCAAATGATAGGGCAAACTTCTATCAGTGATGTATCTTCAAAATTACATTTAGCAAATAAGTGTGGTGGACTTTAAATATAAATAAGACCCATTCCTTGGTTCTTCTAACTGCAAACCTTCAAAGAAATTATATTTTTACTCCCATCAAATTACCTAGGAGAAAAAAATGACAAGAGTAATCTATTTTTTTCACAGCTGGTCGATTGGCCAGTGTTTCTCATCAAGGAGTACATGCTGTTTGCTCCCCAGATGGACAGGCTGGATGAGTAACAAATCCACAGAGCTTGGGACACAAGGTAGAAATTATTCTGCCTGTGCTTTTAATCTTGCACAGCTCTGCTCCTTGGTAATTGCAAGTGGCCCATATCCAAATGAGACTCTATTGGGACAATGTCCTATATCTTGTCAGAATGAATCCTATTAAAGCCTCTAATGGAATTAGGCCCAAAACTTGAAATAATTATGGGAAACTTATTTTTTTAAAAGTTGAAACCGCACAATGGTGACAATTAGACATTTAAGCAATATCAGATGTAGCTGCATTTTAGCTTCTTCTGCTTGGTCCCTGTTTGGTTTCTTTGGCTCAGCTACAATAAGACTTACTGAGGAAAAAAAAAAAAAGCACGAAGTTGTGACTATGATCATTGTTTGTTCCTCTTCTTCCAGGACCTCTGCATAGTGCTGGAGCAGCAGTGCTTGTTTGAACAGTGCCTGGTATATCCCTGAGGCTTGGACAAGAAATGCCTGTACACTGCCACTCAGCTATTTAGGTCACATCTTGCTCAGCGTGCTTTCTCTTTAATTTAAAGCATGTTTGCTTCTGTCCTTATTCTGCCCAGGGATACTCCTGCTTTATCAATCAAAAGGCATGGAAATTTAGGAGCCTTTATTGTGTGAGTCTTATTACAAAGTTTGAGTTACAAAGTGTTTCTGTACATTAGCCCTAAATTATTTCCTTGGGGACACCAACCTCCCCCTCTCTTCCTACAGTCTAGATGATGAAGACCTGCATTTCCCTCTTCCTGGGCTTTTGAGATGCCATACCAGAGCAGAAACATCTTGAAGGTACTCTAAAATGCTACTGGGCATATTTAAAAGTGATATGTCTAACTTCTAAAGAAAGCCTTGAGGCAAAATGCTCTTCTCTTACTCTGATGTAATCCTGCCAACTCCTAAATCACTACACTTTTAAACTGAGCATGTAAACATCAGACTCCAAACTCATTACTGTAAGACTTGGAGGGCTGCTGTCAGGGATGCCATGGTAACTGGAGCGCTCTTCTTCTCTCCATCATTTTCATGGTTCCTGAGGGGCTGGAGCAGAGCAGTGGCCAGTCCACTTTTGTGGCTGTCTGCTCCAGGGAGGGGTCTGATCTTTCAGCGTGGCTGGCATGCCTATTGAAAATAGATCTGCTCTTTCTCACTCCATCTTTGTAAATCTCACAACTGCAAATCAGGCTGGCGTGTAAACTTGGTCCTGACTGCATTGATTAGAAGTAAGGTGCTTCTAGTTGCCTTTTCCTTGTGTACTTCTCAGCGTCTTGCAGGATGTTGTGTTGTGCTGTCTCCCTTCCATCTGTCCCTGGCTGTGTGCTGCCGAACAGCAGGTCTGCTGGTGCCTGGGGACAGGCTGCACATCTGGATTTTGCATACTGCTGATGGCACCATTGAGGGCTGGTCACATCTTCTTTAAGGCTAGATGAAACCTCCACAGAGCTCTTTGCATTGTCTTTTACTCTATGGTTGGTCTGGTCCTGATGTGTGTGGGGAGAGGGTGTGTGGACACAAGTAGGAAAAGGTCAGATGAGGGAAAAATGTAATCAAATTTGTTTAATTTTTAAGTCTCCTTCTCAGTGGTGATACTTAGTGGCCTTCCTCTTTTTTCTGGGCTCCAGAAATCTCCTGGTATGGATATCTGCTGGGCTCCTGCAATGTCCTTGAGATACAACTAGAACCAACAGGTATCTCTCTGTACTCTCCTTTTTGCTGCATAAAGAGCAAAGCTGAATTTCTGCTGTGGCATTACCTTCGGATCCCATGTCCACTCCTGTCTTTGCTCTTTCTAGCATTCTTAGAGAAGAGAGTGAGTTAAGGTAGATACAGCCCTTTTCTGCGTTAAAAAAAAGTGCATTAGCAGTATTCTGTGGTAATGTATCTCAACACACAATGTAACTGTAAGCCATGGGCCATAGGACTGCAATATGTCTTAGTAGAGTTCTGCTGATAGTTCCACAGCAGAGGAGTGTGTATGTGGGCTGATTTCATGTAAGCCTTGTAGACAATTTAATCTTCAGCAACCTTCTCCAACCAGTTGATCAAAGGTAATTTAGATAAAGCATTTGCACCCTTGCTCAACTTCATGGTCAATATTTAACTGCTTAGCTATAATAAAGATACCTTGCTAACTAGCACACACAATACACAGTCTGCTTGAGTGCAGATTTGTTGCTGTACCCTAATGGCAATTTTTCTCCTCCATAAAAACGTAGCATAAGACTGTATACAAACAACTGCATCACTAAGCAGCACATTTGTATGAAAGTGGGCAGAGAGGCTGCATCTGAATAAACTAGAGATAAAAAAATACGTAAGGCTTCTGTAAGTGAAAAAAGTGAAAGGTCGTGTGGTTTTTTTTTTCTGCTTAAGATATTTAGTATTTCTTTGATACTAAGGTTGGAAGGGTCTACTTTATCTCCGGCGTAACATTGTCCAGGAAGATGCTTCAAGCATTTTTCTGTGCATCTGTTTTAGATGTTTGCTGTTTGTGTGTACGGCAGTGAATTGGAGGGACAAGTCTAATACTTTTAAATGCAATGTCCAAGAAAAGTACATAGCTATTCAAGAACCTACTAATGCTGCTGTAGCTAATGTTTTGATGTGTTTTATTGCACAAGGACCTAAGTCCATTTGCATGTCTTGTTCACATGGTTATGTTCTGGGTCTACACTTGTGGAAGAAAAATCTCCATAAACAAATGACATTGCCTGAAATAATATGCTTTCTGCACTAACTTGCTCCACAAACATAACAGCTGTATAATTAAAATTTTAATCTGGAAAATAGCTGTTGAAGTTTAACATCTTTTTGTTTGTTGTGTGGCTGGGCTGTCCTGGCTTTGATAGCAACAAGTCTAAATGCTCTTAGTACTGCAGAGTCCAAGAATGACAAGGCCTCCTGAAGTTTTGTAATGCCAGGTGAGTCTCCTGCCCTGCTGGTTTATTAGAAGGAAACAGAGAGGCAAGTATTTGGACAGTAACAGTTCAAGCTCTTTTATGCTCTAAGCAGGAAATGACAAGAAGCAAAAAAAAGTTTCTGAAGGTTTTGCTTACCTCGGTGACCTCAGCTTAAAATATTTCAAAATAGGTAGACGAGTTTTACTGTTGTTCACCTGAGCAGAGGCAAAGCTCAACTGAAGCATGGAGAACAGTGTTTAGTGAACATCAGGGCAGCTAAGTGTTCCCCAGGGGTATTCATGAATGACTTTAGAAGTCTTTCTGCCTGCCATTTAAAAAAATAAAACAATAATTTAACCAAAATCTGCATTTGGCAATGTGTATGAGCATTGTTTTCTTTCAGGCCATTTTGAGCAGCAGTTTCTTGTGGTTGTCCCAGCAGCCCTGAATGCAGGTCCACTTTCAGTGTTACCAAGTAGTCAGCTCCTGAAGAAAACTTCTCACAACCAAGTTTTGGAGCACAGGTGCCTTGAACAAGATGTGACTCGTGGGTATAAGTCACCTACCACACGGACATCCTGATGAACCTGGTGTATCAGGTTTCTCCCATTGTTCAGAACCACATGCCAGTAAGTGCTCAGAGTGATTTCTTCTTCCACTGAGTCATCTCTCTTGTCATCCTAGGGTCCACTAATCAGGTCAGACCAGCCTGAACTTTGTGCATTGCAGTGAGAGAGAGAGAAACCATTCCTGTGCTGCTTCAGTATTGAGCATTGATTTAATTATCCCTTCTCATTTTCAGCTCATGCAGGAAGCATTCTTTTTTCTTACCCATATAGCCAGAAACATCATAGGCCTTCTGTGGGCTTGCTGCAAAAAATCTTAGCAGCAGTCTTGAATATTCCATGACAGCAGTGTCTGTGTCACTTCTATCTTGCTGCATATGCCAAGGCACCTGGCTGCCTCCCAAGAGAATTGGGGTCAGACATTGCCCCTTCATAATGGTGAGCAAATAGGGTTTTTAATGTGAACATATTTGGGCTGAGATATGAATCAAAGAAACAAGCCATTCATGTATCAGTTTTAGTATATTTCAAAGGTGGGAGAAAAATAATTGCCGCTTAATTTATTGGGATATTAATACATCTGATGGGGATAGTGAGTAGCAGACAATTTTCACAGGTGTATTATCAGCCACAGTGGAAGATAAATGCTGGTAAAGGCTCAAGCAAAATGTGATGGAATCTATAGCTGCATCTTGGATCCCATGACAAAACCATGGACCCATCCAAAATTCAATGCCTTCTTCAAGGAAGTCAAAATCTGAAGGCCAAAATTTAATAGACCATTTCAAAAAAGACTGTCTTTCAGTTTTCCAGCTAAAATGAAGCATGAGGGAATTAGGAAGCAGATGAGAAGATGAATCATGAAGAGTAACATTTGAGTAGCACCTTGGTCCTGGCAGAAATGTTTTAAATCTGTGTGCACATACACTTAGTGGTATACATTAGACTTTTCTCCAAGACAGGAAAGCACCATTAATTGCAACTCATTTATGTAAATGCAATTACATATTCGGCAGTGGTGCATTTAATCATAAGCAAATCTCCTTTACTCTCCTAAGCCACTTTTAGCAAGGACAGGATGTTGCTTTAGCTGTCAAGAAGCTGTAGGAAGAACCATTTCAGGGCATGTTGAGATTCCTTAAACAGAGCTTTTCTTTGCAGCTCAGTTTCTCCTGAGCTTACATTTATACTTCTATTTCAAGAGCCTAGGCTTCCTTGAAGGCTTGTTCCACCTGAGGAGAGATGTTCCTGTCTTACTTAGTGTCAGCTTTGATTCAGACGGTAATACTGCATGGATCGAGGAAGCTGTGGCCTTTCCCACCAGTTGGTCATCTATCATTTCATTACAGTAAGGTTACCAAATTGATGTGTCCTAGCTAATTCTTCTAATGCAGCTGTAGAGCTACCCAGTATCTCATCAGGCAACTGTGCATGCTGTCTCAATTGATAATACTCTGTGATACTATTAGCAGATGGCAGAACAGGACCTGCCTCTGAAATCTGACCCACAGTGATATTCTAACAGTGCCTGTTTTCTCACAGAATCTTCTTGAGACATACTTTTATCTCCCTTATCCAGCATTGCGACTGTGGTTATTTCCCATAGAAATAAAGGAAGGTATCACACTGCTGGTATTTGGCTTTGTAACTGCAGGTGACTAGCTAAGAAAGGAAGATTTGCTGTTAATATTAACTCTTATCATTTCTTCAAATGAGGCTGTAATGAAATGTGACATATAATTTTTTTAATAGTGGCACATGAGCTATTTTAAGTTTTACAACTGCGGTATCTTTTCTTCTTATATTTTTCATTAATCTTTATGTGCTTAATTAGTTGCTGTTCCTCACAGGGAATGTTTGACTAGAGTAGAATGAGACTAATGAAATCTCTTGGGTTGCTACTGCTGAAAACAAAAAGGACTAAGTACTAGAAGGACATCAAGCCTGGCTAAATACAGTGTTTGTTTGTAGGTTAGTCCTGTGTGGCAACATTTGCACAAGCAAAAAACCAAGAATTGTGTATGACATATCACTATATACCTGGGTAGAGTCTGAACTCTGGGAATAAAATCTCTTGCTAGCAGTGAGATTGCCCAGGTCTGCTTTGGGATT
This sequence comes from Coracias cyanogaster, assembly GCA_033124195.1. Classification (NCBI taxonomy): domain Eukaryota; kingdom Metazoa; phylum Chordata; class Aves; order Coraciiformes; family Coraciidae; genus Coracias; species Coracias cyanogaster. The sequence goes on along the minus strand of JAVSBS010023731.1, from coordinate 133,354 downwards.
TGGGCTAGGTCCTACATTTCCTTACTTTTGCCTGAGAACAATATTTAAAGTCTTTAATCTGCATGTTTAAAAGACTGTCCATGCCTTGCTTCATGTTTAGCCAGAGTATGTTGGTAATCAGGGTGTAGTATAAGGGCTTACACTGGTAATTAGGGTATGTGAGACCAGATACAGTGTCCCTGTTCACTGGAAGCAAGAGCTGGCGTTTCTTTCCCCAGCATATGGCATTAGTGGTCACTGTTTCAGGGGCCCTTCCATGCTGTGATAACACTGTAACAGATAATATCATCTGTATGTCTTCAGAAGAATAGGAAATAATGAGCCAGATTCACTTCTGTTCCAGTTCCATTGAAGCTGGAAAAATTAGATCAGCAGGAAGTTTGGCCTCATGCATGTTAATTGAGCTCATTTCAGTTCAGTGCTTTGTTACTTTAATTTTAAAATTATAGCCATAAATTGTGCCTAGCAACGATATATCAAGACTTGCATCTATTGCCAAGCACTCAGCCTCTTGGATCTAGTTCTTGCTGCAGTAGACTGCTCTTTGTAAGGTACCCTTGGACTTGATTTTTGAAAAAACAGTTGTTAAAATGACACCATTTGCAACTAGCACAGTTAGCTGCTAGCTCTGATGTGTACCACACTTTAGTGTCTGACAAGACCTGTACTTCTTAAGAGTAACGTGGGAAGCGGATGTCTGTCTAAAGAGACCTAGGCCTTGTAACAGTGTGAGGACTGCATGTCCTCAGGCAGATATTTTCAAGTGAGATTCACTGCCCCAAAGGACATGGTAAACAGATGCTAAGAGACTTTGATTTGGATTGGTTTCTCCAGAGACGCCTGCCAACCTGGGCTGACCTGTCTATCTTACTCTTTTCCTTTGCTCATCTGCAAGAAATACAGCTGGGAAGGAAAAAGGGGAGGTGGCATTGCTCGAGGCTCGAGGGTACCGAGCTGCTGACTGTGAGATTTTTGGTGCTAACGGGAAAAAGTGAATAACATGTAAACTTCAGTGGCTAATGTTCAACCTAATGCTTATGAAATACTCTGCAGTTCCAAGACTAAAAGGTCTAATTTTTTGTGTGAAAATGTCTAATTTGTCTGACTTCAATTTTACCCCATTTTATCTAATCAATATCACATTATGGTATTCTCTGTTTGTAAGTGATCTGTTTTCTACTAGATTGCTTGCTCTTTTTACTGTATGTACCTTTACAGTAATGAACCTGAAAGCTGAAACAGATGATAACACAGTAATTGTTTTTTAGGTCTGTAATAGTTCATGAGTTTTGCTTACAAAGCAGTTTTTGATGGTCTTCAGGGGTAAACACATTAAAGCCAGGTACTTGTAAGCTCTTTTACAATCTGTTAACATAATAACATCCTGTAAAATAAGAATCTTCATGATCTAAGAACACTTGTTGTTGGCCTTCATCTTCAGTTCAAACTGTCAATGGTCTCCATGCCTGGGTATCATTTAGTATTATAGCTGAGGAATCTCCTGCTGTTTTATGGAAGTGACCAAGACAAAACAAGATACTAGTTTGAGATTCTTTTCCTTTAATAATACATTATTCCCCACATGAATGGGCAATCATCCTGACAAATGTTGCTATATGCCAAGTTACATGCTCGTATGCTCATAGCCTAATAAAGGTTTCAAGATATAATTTTGATTTTTTTCATTAGTAGTTATTTCCTCTTCATACCAAGTAATTAAGTAGTGCATGGGTGAAAGAAAACTTTTCCTTATATTGAAGTATCAAGGGTTACATTTGACAATGGTGTCATGATACACATCTGTTTCTTTGTTTCTGTTCAAATTAGGAAAGTTTTAATGATAACTTGAGAATTAGATAAGCAATTGCTTAACTAAACTGTCTGAATTCCCTAAGAATGGGAGTTTATGTTTATACAAGATTTGTTTAATCTAGGAATTGTTGTATAATTAGTTACATTATGCAGATGAAAATTAGATATCCTTGTCTCACAACTTCATCATTGTACTGTAAAACTACAACGTGCTCCAACTAGCTGGTCTCTATTGAACATTGTAACTATTCTTTTGTAGGTAATGTCCAGCTCTGACAATGTGTAAAAATTTGTCTTGAGTGATACTGAAAGTATAAAAAATGCCTGTGTTAAAAAGAAGTCCAAACAAAGTGTTCTTTTAAAATAGAGAGGTATTAAGGTTTCACTTTCCTATTCTGTAGCTTTAAGTAGTAATACATAAAGGCAATGTGGAGGGAGCTGTCTGGAAGTTCCTAGTTTCTTTTTTTTTTTTCTTGGTACGATCTTAACCTCATTGGCTCTGCTATATGGAAATATAATCGTTACTTTATGAAGGTAATGGTTTTTCATACAGCCCACTTCTCTGTACCTGGCAATTGGTATTACTTTTTAAGGACATCATCACATTTGCTTAGAAAAGTGAAGCAGAGTTTTCAGAAGGTCTCATTGTCTTCTCTTACAGTCTATTCTTATGTTTGCCAGTCTTACTAAATGAGAAGACCACCATGCTTTGTGAAACTTTCTATTGTATTTCATCTGCATGGCAGAACTACAGGGCACAAAAAGCTCAGAATTCAGTCACACCTATTGAAAAGTCAACACTTCCACAGAGTGTTTGCCTATCCCATGAGAGCTTCCCGGGTTTTAGATCAGCTGCTGCAGTTGCGTTCTAGTCCAGGATTTTAACAATGAAAACAAAAATGGTGTATGTTGTGAACCCACATTTTAGCTTTTTACACCCTCTTCAGTCTCAAAGACAGCAGGGAGATGTTTGGAGCATTATTTTTTTTTTTTTCACCTGTGTGCACTTTTGGGGAAAATTATTCAATCTCAACTTTAAAGAGAGCAAAATTGCCTTCAGAATTAAAGGTGAGACAATCCAGGAAATCTGATTGTGGACAGAGAGCTGACCTGTTGAAGATGGCTGCTCACAAAAGGCTGATTCTTCTCAAGTATGTTGACATCAGTGAATGTCTGGGTTCTCAGCAGTGTAGACTCTTTGCCTTTAAGTAAATGTATTTGAGGATAGATTAGTTTGTAAGCACTTGAATTGATTTAATGTGTGTTTACTCTTCAGATATTCACTGCGGCTGTTTACCTCTGCAAGATAAATATTTTAAATTGCATTTGAACCTCACATTAACATTTATGTTTATGTTGTTATATTTTCCTTTTGTGAATGAGATTTACCTATCGGTCTTAAAGCTGTAATAAGAATGAGTCTATTTTTGTAACTTTCAGCTTCTCATGATAATCTGCCATAGGGTTGAATTAATTTTGTGGCATGTTTACTGCTCATTCATCATCAGAGTCACAGCAATGAAGCAGTCATCAGGATAGAAAAGCCTTGGTGTTTTGTGAACAGGGCCAGCCTGACAGGTCTTGCAATAGAAATCCACATATGATACAGTGCAGCCACCTGTCCCTGGGCAGTGAACACGTATCATGGGAACCGAACTAGGTCTCGGGGCCAAAAGCTTGACAGCTGAACAAGAAACTGGATACCAACATTTATTTCCTTCCGGAGCTTGTCACTAGAAGGGAAAGTGCTCATATCATGGCCACAGTTCTCAGATTCCTACAACTCATTTGCTAGGAGCAGAGTATAGACTTTCTCCATTTCCCCCACGGTTGCCCAAGTAGACCCTTTGTCATGGCTCTTACAGGTACCAGGTTTGTGTCAGTGACTTAGGAATGAGGAGGGTTCCTCCACCCTCTCTCTGCTTGCTGACATACAAAAATGTGCCCAGTAACTGGAGTAGTGGAAGAGATTATCTTTCCAAGAAGGGTTTATCACTGTTTTTTCATCTTTAATTTATGTTCAGAAGTATGTTTAGCAGTACATGTGTCACTGGAGAGTCTGGTTTCTTCCAGTTTCTGTTTCTGGAGAAGTTGGAAATTCCCATGTCTACAAGCTATATTTTCCTTTCTCCATTCTCTAAGGATGGATACAAATTTATATTTGGTTGAACTTCAGAGTTTGTGGTGAAATGCTTAATATAAATCTGAGTTTCTGCACTTCATTGAGAGTTTTGACAAATGTTTCAGAGCTTTTCCACTGCATAGTTGGTTAATAGCATTATTGTGAAAATTTGAAGTTTTACAATTTACATAATGTGAAACTATATCAAGTGGAAGTGGCATGGCTATGTAATATCATGTATTTTATTAGTTGGAGCAGTATGCTTACATAAATATTGTGCCGAAAGTCAGATACCAAGGTATGCAGTTGAAGTCTTTCTGGTTTTGTAAGGAATCAAGTCTTTAATCTTTCTTAATTTGCCATTTAACGTTTGAAAATTTAATGGATAACTGCAAATATATTTTTTCAAAGAATTAAGAATGTAATTCTGTAGCTGAAAAAAACTGGGCATATAAGGAAGCAGATTCAGATGAAGTTAAGGAAATTAATGTCATGAATATCAACTTTTGAAACCATTTTTTGTGCACTTTGAATAATTTAGTACCTGAATGTTTTAATTGTGTTCATGCAGAGAGAAATGTGTATTCAATACATCAGGAAATAATTTCCCAATACTCTACCTAGATTCTTTTGTTTGTTTTTAGGTGCACAGAAATCTCTAACTTAGCACTTATATAGGAAGGAAATTTCTGGTCTATGGCGGAAATGTTACAGGAAACAAAAGGACCTGAGAATCCAGTCTGCACAGGGCTCTACTAAGGGAGGATTATTACTCCCAGCCCTTTTGGTATAAGACTACATTTGACCACTTCATATTTTAGAAAGTGTAGAGTTATTATAAATAGTTCTGAACTACATGGTACTGAAATAAAATAGAACTTATGGGACACAGAAAATTATTTTTTGTTCACTATTTAGGAAGTTTAAGAAGAAATGTTTCCTTTATTGTGGAATTCATAGAAGTAGAGATACCAAGATGTGCTGAGTTGTTCAGTTTACCTTCCTGCTCTATACATGATAGCAGCCAGCAGTATGAATCTTTGCATGGGGTTCAGCTTCACTCCAGCTAAAACATACTAAATGGTAGTCAGCATCCTAGAGTGGCTGGAAATTAATGCAGGGTATGATCAACTTTCTTTATTCAAGTTTATACACCTTGACTAAGCCATATTCTGTTTTTTTCAGCACAGAGCACATCTCTGGTATCTCGTAAAGGGATAGCTAACAGTGACAGCAGAGATTTTTCTGGAAAGTACTTTTCATGTTGAGCATTATATTGTCTGTGTGATACAATCTAAATATGCTATTGTGCCTCTCCGCAACAGAGATCAAACGCTGTATCTCGAGTAAGGACAGATAATTGTTGCTCTTTCTTGAGAGACAGATGGAGATGGTTTAAGGCTGGACTTAAAAATCAGAGAAGATCACTCATATAACCAAGTTTTATCTTTTATCACTCTTTTTGAAAGGCTATGGAAGCTAGACATCTCGATCAAAAGGCTGATGGCCACCCAGATCTTTTAGGTACAAGATAAGCCCTTGTTTGCTGTATGCTTCTTGTTTCATAAAAGGAATAAGATAATATATTCAGAACAATAGATAAAGATACATTTAGAAGAATAGATTGGACTGAGTAATATGAGCTTGTCTGATCTTTATCCTGGAGTGTGTGATGAAGCTTTTGGGTATATCTGCATTTTCCAGCGCTGACTGCAGGGCAGAACTGTCATTCTTCCCTACTCTGCTTATGTGGGAAGGGGCTGCTTGCGGGAGAAGGAGCTTTCCAGTGTAGAGTCAGGTTGTCTGGCTTTCAGAAGCGTAGGAATGGTCCTGCTGGCGTGTAGATTTGAGTGACCATTTCCATCCGTTGACATTAGTGAGAAAGAAGTCTGGAGTTGATCCGTTTAACCTGTGCATATAAATATCAAGGACTGATGCAAAGACATTATTCTGGAAAGCATCTGCAGCTAGGCAGCAATGAAGTCCATTAGATGGAGCAATGACACGATTAAAGTTAAGCACATGTTTATGGTATTATTTTGAACAAAGCTGGAGCTGAACGCTACTCCATCACTTTCCTGGATTTGAGCTAGTGTAAATAGTAGGTGAGTTGTCAGCCACACATCCACTTCTAGGTTTTAAGTGAGTCATTAAATCTTACCTGTCCGTGCTGCACTGCTTTATAGATACAATCGTAGTGGTAGGTTGGTAAGAAAGGAAAAAACCAGCTCTGTGAAGAGGGTTGTTTTCTTGTGTAACTAATTTGCCTGTGAGCTCAGGATGATGTTTTGGTGTTCAATGTTTGATATTTTGGTGAAATCTGGAAACTGATGGGCAAGGTTTTCCAGCCAGAGAACTGATAAAGAGCAGTCTTGTTTTCTATAGGTGTAATAAGCAGAGTCAGATCAAATCAATTGCAGTGGATAAAAGTGCAGCAAATATTTCTGTGTGCATAGAGTTTGCACAGTAATGGATGCTGTGGTTCACAAATTCTGAGTTTTTGGTCCTTGGTTTCTTGCAAAACTATGGAAAAGTCAGTAAGAAACACCAATCTCCGTCAGTGAATAAGCGCTGGATTTCAATTCTCCTCTGAGAATACTTGTTAAAACTTTCTGTAAGCCAAGTACTTTGTGAGACAATACCCCCACATTTATATGAAGTTTTAGCTGTCTCCAGAACATGTTCATGAGAGGTTATTATGTCTGGACTAAACCACATTTATATTCTTTGTTCAACTGTTTTGCAGTAAAATGCACATAAAAGTTAATTTTAGAATAATACTATAATATTCTTGGGGTTGTTGTAGAAGCATTGAATAATACGAACTATGTAGCTCCAGTTACAGAAGTATAGAAACTTCATGCAGAATATAAAAGTAACTTTGAATATTGATTTCAACAACAAAGACCTGTAATGTAATAATATGGTGGATCATTGCGAAAAATAAAAATCTAGCCCAATTGCTCAGATATACAGAAGTACAGGATCTGGTTATGGGGCTAAGAGAAGAAATGGTAAAATCTGTCTTGGAGTGTACCAATATAACATTAAGGAAGCTATCTGTGTCAAATAAAGGCTATGACAAGTAAAATATTTCCATGGCAGTGTATATTTGAAAAGAATGTCAAATTAGATTTTGTTCTGACTCCACTGGTGCAATACTTTTTATATTTTCTAGACCTTTGATTCCTAGTTGATACGGCATGTTCCATGAGATTCTCTCAGTACTGACCTTTCAGCAAATACAATGCTGCTATAATTCCTGTTTTGTGCAATACAAACATGCATTTATTGCTATTAATTCCTAAAACAGTGTATAGAGAATATGAAAAAGATGAACTGTATTCAGGGTAAGATGAGAGAAATCACATAGGTAAGGTTGGGAGACATTATTGCTTTATATCACAAGATTTATTGTACAGTTCTCAACACAGTGTATGTTAAACAAAATTAGTATTAGTGAATCAGGGGTAGCAGACAAATGTGGCATAATTATGAACTGCAAATGGTAGCACAGTCCTTTGTAACTTATGCATTTAAGTCATTAATGGTAGAAGTCATACACTGAGATGTGGGCGCTGAAAGTACTTTAGGAAATTATAGTACATAATTACATCTTTTCTCCTTTTGAGTATTTTTCCCCCGCCTGTTTGGAATGTTTTATTAGTCTCAGCTCTTTAAAGACAATAAATATTAGTAGTGCCTTGATCCTCAGCCAACTCCCATTAAGTATAGTGGTCTAGATCCTCTGCTGCTGACTAGTACAACTTCATGGATTTTTTTCCATGGCTTTCCCATCCTACAAGACTGTGCTGCTTTGCACCCACTGAGAACCTGCCAGAGTAAAAGACTTGCCATTGAACTGAAGCTGGAAAAAAGATTGAACTTTGTGGGTTTTGTCATTTCTGTAAAGTCTGTGGTAGAACTGATAGTCTGTATGGGAAATGCTAATCTAAGGGAAGACACCATAGGGGAAAGGTTTGTCATTTTGCATTTTCAGTCCTGAGCTGGAGTTAGCAGGGAAGTAGCCTGGAGTGCTGCCTGGGGGAAAGTGTCCCTTGATGTGAGTCAACACGACAGACTGGGGTTACTCAGGCATACTCTGCTTCCCATCCTGGCTGTGATTTTCTGCTGGACTGTGCCCTCTTAGGGTAGGTAACAGCCTACCATGCTGCACCTCTGCTTTGCTTAGCCAGGCAACCACCCAATGCAAGGAGAGTTTTGAACTCTCATTTAACTGTAGAGTGGGGAAGGAGCTCTCACCTGTGTGGGAGAAAACAGCACACAGCAGAGAGAAGACTGAATGAAGGGCAGAGCGTGTAAATACAGTGACTGCCAGCTGTGAAAGGGGATGACTTCTGGGAGCAATGCTGCAGTGCGACTCCATGCATTATTTAGGGGGTAACTGGTAACCAAATGCTCTATTACTGTATGACAGTCGAACAGAGAGGTAAAAAGGGAGTGAGGAGTTGAATATATAAAACATGTTGTGCAAAACAAAGGCCTAAAGTACTTGGGTAAGATACAGATTGTATAAAGTCTAACCACCGTTGATGCTTCTGTTGCTGAGCTCATGTGCAGCACTGCAGCATAGTTACCGCAGGGCCAGTTCAGCATAAAAAATGTGTGAAGTGAGGGAAATTGCTGACCTGCTTGAACAAATGCTCTCTTCAGCTTCACTGAAGATTCAGAATGACTTCTGTTCAAAGGGCAATGTCCTTTTCCTAGTGAAGCCACTTGCAAAACTCCCATTTTCCCAGATGTCTCTCTAGATGACAGCCAGAAAAAAGAACTTCAGGCATCAGTTCTCTGCTGGAGCCAGAAGATAATTTCTGCTATTGCGCTGAAGATCATCTGGCACTGATATTTTTTTTTGCTCCACCTGACATGCCCTTAGAATCTACAGGTTGCTAGAGAGAAGCTGCTAGAGGTGCTGTGCAAAGTTCAGTTCATTTTGGAATGATATGTTGAGCATTAAGAACACAAGGTGCCTTGATTTTTGGCTGAGTATTCCTAGCACATCCATTCTATCCTGCTCATGCCTAGTTGTAAAACTGAAATGTGGACTTACGAGGAACACAGTGAGAGACAGTTGACATGTGCCAAAAGCAGTAATGCTAAGACCCACATGACTTTAACATTTACATTTGCAGAGGAAGAAATGTGCACAGCAGTGATTTAAGACCCAACTTCATGTAGCTCTACTTTGTTCCATGGACTTTCAGTCCGAACAGCTTTGTCTGATATGCAAAGCTGTTGTCTTTGCTCAAAGCAGATTCCAGAAAAAAGGTTTATTTTGTACCAATTTAACATTTCTTCAGTGATTAGTTGACACAATTTTATTAACCTACATTGACTAGGTTTTAAATGCAAATTGAACACCTTAGCAAAATTACGAAGCAACAAAATTACAGCAGAATTAGGCCAGAATGAGAACAACAAATTGATGGGAAGTTCATCACCTGCAAGATCATAAATTAACAGAGCATCAAAAGCCAGCTTGATTATCATACAACAACTAGATGGTAATAGTTTATCATGCAGGTAAAGCCATCAGCTCATTCCAAAAGGCTTCTGTATGTTCTCTAACACAGTAAGTGTCTTGCTAGTGCAGGTAGCTAAGGGCAGCACAAGAAGCTGTCAGGATACAAGCATGTGATAGAAAGGTAATCTGTGCACAGATTATTTACTGAGTACTTCCCTGCTGTCAGTTTTCAAACAGGTTAATTTTCCATGAGCTCCCAACTACAGCAGTGACCAGAATCTTCAAATCTTTAAACTGACCTTGGAAACTGGTACAAAATCCTACATGTCTAGGCCTGGATCCTGCTTTCATGCCTCTTTCACTTTGAATTATTGTCCATGTATAGAGGCCACTTGAAACGGCAGATCCCTTATGGCCATGAGGATTGGAAAGAATATATCCCATCACAGGGCATAATTAGACATGAAAGGCTAATTTAACTGTGTGGAGGTTAATCCAGGTTAACTATTGTGGTGTTAGGGGAATACGCGGTATAATGGGGGGATACTTATGCCAAATAACATTTGTCAGATAACCTTAACATGAAAAGTAATAATAAAGTATAACTCATAGGTAGTTTTAAAGAATAACACTGTAGCTGTACGGTAAAATATATACTGCATGATGCAGTCCCTCTGTGTAAAGAGATAAAGCAATACAGGTTGTGGCTAGAGGCTATAGACAAAAACTGAAGTAGTGGTGTTCTCACTGTAGCAATTTCCGTATGTAAATAAGATATGGGATGTATCCAAATTGACCTAAATCTGTGCTGAAGAAAAAAACCTCTTAACTTTGAGCCAGAGATAACAGAGCAGAGAGCTTTGAAGTAGCATTAAAAAAAAAGGAAGGTGAAGAGGGGGAAAAAAGGGAAGAGAAAAAAAAAAAAAAAGAAAAATCCTAAAACCTCAGCATAGATGAAATTTCTACTGATCAGGACATCCACCTGACCGGACTGCATGGGCTGAGGATTAGCATAGTCATGTCCTGTTACAGTGAATGGACATATGGTATATATATGTAAAATGTATATAAATATATGTATATGCAGATTTTTCACACCTTGTTAGAAGAACAGATCTTTAGAACTCCAGAATTTCTCTGGAAAAATAAAGTATCCAAGAGTTTTGAAGACACTTGGTCTGAGAACTTGCTGGCACCTGCTACCTGAATCACCAGACTGAAAAAAACTGATTAAGTCCTCTCCTTAAGCTTTGGAGTTCTGAAAACTGGGGCAGTTCTGATCTATTTTCAGACATAACAGGAGATACAGTGAGGACTGCTGTAATGAAGCATAAAGTTGAGATTAATATTTTGCTACATTTTACTCCATTTTAAAATACAGTATAATAAAAGCTGCTGCTCCCTGTGAAAGAAGAATGCAAATGGGTTTGGAGTGCATTAACACACTGCTTTGCATATTCGGGGACTATATTATTTATATGGATAGAATTCACCCAAAGACTTTTTTAGCCTTTTGAATGTACATAGTACTTGAACTACTGCACAGCCCAATTAAATTGAAACCTTGGAGGGCATTAACCCTGTTGGAAGATTACATTACCCTTCACTAAATCTCAAAGACTAAGACAAAGAGGCTCTTCCAAAGATATGCCAGTCATAGGGATAAAGCGCTTAAGCAAGGCATCCAATGTGCAAGTTTATGAGATTAGCAGGTTTTTATCTTCATCTGAAATTATTTCATAAAGGGAACCCTGGTCCAGGGTGAGTGTTGGAAGGGCTGTGCGCCAGCCTGAGGGCGGGATCGTCATTAGCTGTGGTCCTTATCTGTGCTCTACCGGTGCTGGCCGAGTCCTGAAGACAGCCTGCCCCTTGGAATTTAAAGCTTCCATTGTAATTATGTTTAATCTTTTGCTACTGTAGATCCAGCTGTATAAATTATTTAAAAGGCAGAAAGCTTTTCCTCAGTAATTAGCGACAGGTTTGTTAGCTACTGTAACAGCCCGAGGCTTCACTTTCCTTGCATAGTTCTGTAACAGTCTCATGATTACCTAATATAACAACCAACCTCTATGGCTTTATAAAATTATAATTGATGGTTTGTACCAGCAGCACTTGAAGGGGTGATACAGCAGTAGAGTTGGATGTATCTACTGCCACTGAGAAAATAGCCTGGGGAGGAGAGAGCAGCAGCCAGTCGACAGTTTTCAACTACTTGGGAAATGCTGCAAGTTACTAAGATCATTGAGGCTAACCAATTTTATGTCCAGCATTAGTCAGTGTTTCAACACACCTGAGAAATCACAGAGATATTTCGAGTAGGCAGAACACCCAGGTGATAGTGGTAATAATAAAAAGTCTTACACAAAAGCCTTTCACTGTCTTTCTTCCATTGTCTGCTTGGTAAGGGAATACTCTTCTTTTAAGTGTCCTGTGGATGTTCCTGTGGAGGACTTACTGTCCTCCTAAATCATCATAATACCAGAGGTCAGATCCTTAACTGGAGCCTTCTCCTCCATAAGGTGTTAGAGAGTCACTCATGCAGGGTCTCATCGAAGAATCTCAGGTCTATCAAATGATAGAGAAACACAGTTCATCTGTCAAAGCTCAGCAGTGAAAGTAGTATTCCAGTAGTCTTTGAATATCATACTGGATATTTGATAGTTTTACAGCTTGGTCTTACCTTTTGATTGCAACTATACTGGAGCCTGTTTCCTAGAGCTTGAAGCCTCTGCTCTCCACACTTACTGGCAATACTAAAATGATGTACAGAGTTCCAGGAATCTAGAATTAACAGCTCTCTACCCATTTTGGATCTAAATAAATGATAATTAATTCTTGCATTTTAATTTCTTATTTTGTGTCGTATGTAGAAAAAAATACATCTCGCAGAAAAATTTTGTACTTGTGTCCAGGAATAGTAAGGTAGAGTTAGAGGAAGAGCACTTTGTACTTAGGTACCATTGAGTTTTTGCAACCATTTGCACTGAAGGAAAAAGGACTAAGATTGCCTCGGTGCTTTCTGTGTACCCTAAGGCAGGGTAGGAACTGTCATCCGTAGACACTAGTGATGGAGTATTGAAAGGGAAGGAAGAGGGATGTGGCTATCATCTACAGAAGTTAATATAAAAAGCCCAGCCTGATGTGACATGAGTGAATTGTGGTTTGGTTTTTTTTTTCCTGTGGTGTTGCTCTTGATCCCATGTTGCACAGGAAGTTGGGAGTAAGGTGGGGAGGACTTTGCCAAGACACTGTGTGGTGTCACACAGGTTCTCCCGGTTTTGTAAGGCCCTTGTTGATGACTTTTTTCCTTTTTTTTTTTTTCTTTCAAATGAAAAAGTCTGCCAAGACATCTCCTACAAACAGATCTTTTAGTCCTAAACTTTTTATCTTCTCACTAGGAGTAAAAAGGTATCTGATTTTATGTATGTTTGTAAATGTTTCATAAATGTGGAAAATGAGAGAAAGTTAGAAGTGAAAACCAGTGTCAATACTGTGATTCTTCAGTGCACTGTGAATGTGTTTTAAGTGTCTTTCTCTACATAGTTGTAAAATCAGATTTTAAGGGTCTGGTCTTGGAGATCCTCAAAGGTGTCATGTAATTTTCCACTGTATGTGATGATCTGATGTATCTGCTCTACATTAACGAGACACTGGAGAGTTAAAAATGTGTGGAATCCATAATATGCTGTGATCTCCTGCTAATGATGACAGAAGTAACTGTTCTGGCAGGCCTGCTGCGTGACTCACGAGGCACTGAGGAAGTGGTGTATCTGCATATGATTTTTTCATGACATTAAATGAATTAGAGAGAAGATTTGAAAAGGTGAAAATCCTGAGTCTTGGGAGCCTTTGCCATCTGCATTTTCTTCCTACCCGTGATGCACGCTGGGATGCAGGTACACAGGCACAGCCAGCGGCCTGACCTTCCTCTGCTTACAGGCTCTGGAAATCAATGTGCATGACTCAGTGTCTGTGTGAGAGAACGAATCCGCTCTCACGGTTTCAGCTGGAAGTTATGCTTTTAAAAACTTGATGACCCTTAAAGAGCAACTCCTTTCACATTTAAATTTTGCCACCCCGTGCGTCTTACTTTCAGGATGATTCAGGCTGCTTCAGGAATAAATGAGGGGTGCGTGAGAACAAGTCATAAGAATTATGTTATCCTGATCTTTGCTCCTGACAACCTTGCTGATGTGCAGTGAAATATAAAGGGTTTAGAGCATGATTCACTGTTAAACATTAAAGAGAAAAAGTTCAGCTATTCATAAATTAATGTTAAATCTGTTTTCTGCAGCGTATGTAAGGGTGGTGATAGCTCACTTGTCTGTACTTAGTAAAGAGCAACGCTCTCTGAAGAATCACATCCCATCGTTTCTGCTGACAGCTATTAAGAAAAATATTTAAAATACCTCTTAAAACTGTATATGTAATTCTTGCTGAAGTGACATTGCATTCTTTTCATTCAGTCATCACCCTGTGCTAGGACTGGAGTTTGTGACACACTAATTAACTCTGATTTAGCACAATCATTATTTTTGAAGTTAATGGTTAGAGAACATTGTCTAATATTACATAACCATTAATATGAGTAAGGTAAAAAATGAGTTAAGTAAAATGGGAGGAAAGTTAACATGGCAGTTTGGAAATACAAATAGGATTTGAGTTTCCCAGCATTAAGTCAAATAAAACATCTACACCATCTATCTTTAGAAAATAAGACATGAGGATGGACGATTCCCAACCTATTAAGAGGTTCAGTTTAGGGTGAAATTCATTCCTTTTCAGGAGGACAGCTCCATGCATGATGCAAGCCTCATATTGCTCTAGTCCTAGGTTTTAGGTAGTGTGTAAGAGTGAATTTTTCCCCAAGGTTTTGAGCTCTGAAGTCAAAGGTTCCAGTGAAGGGAGGATCTGCCCTGCCTCCCCTGAGTGGGTCTGATGTGGGCTTTTCTGTCTTGGGACAGTGTAAACTATACTAGGCATTAGATGGACAGTTTCTCCAGCCTTCAGATTGCTCTGGGCACATGCTACCAAGTCATGCCATGGCTCCTGGGTGAAACTAAAACCTGTTTAAATTAATGACTTTCCTTTCTTTTTCTTTTTGCTGCTGTGCCAGCCCTCCACTCCTGAGAGCTGCTGTGGCAGTGTGCTGTCACTGCACCTTCTGCCTGCTCACCTCCTGGGACTGGGAGGAAGGAGAGGCACAGGACGATATATGCTGGATAGGAGGTGGTCTGTGAACACTGGATCCCTATGGGCAGAACTGCCTACGGAGCCCAGAAGAAAACTCCTTACGGAGAGCCAAGAGACAGATGCTGGGCAGTGGAGGAGCAGAAAAAATACTAAAGACAAAATTGGCACAAAAAAAATGAAGCCAAGATCTGTAAAATTATCTTTCTCATTTTGCTTTATATGCAGTGAGTTGTCTGAGACCTGATAGAGAGACATGGAAGTCTTATGTCTGCTATTTCCCCCTCACCTACGCAAGGTGCAAGTTAAAGAGCAGAAAAAAGCAGCCAGCACCATTAAATGGAACACCCCTTGCCTCTCACAAATCAGCACAGAGAAGCAGGACAGCATGGAGTAAAGGTGGCACTCCCACCAGAAAGATCCAATAATGCTTTGGGGAAACAAATTTAAAATGTTCTTTTAACACTAAGTCTTGTTGATTGGTATTTTTCTCTATTTATAAGGGGTATTTTGCCTGCAGGGAAGCTTTTTGCTTGTCTGAGTTAATCTAAGAAGATTAAGCTCCAAAAGTTCATGACTGAAAAGCTCATCTGCTTTCATCTTTATTCCTCACCTTGAACGTGTAATCTGATGAGTGATTTCTGTATAAATGTATAGATGGGTTTTGACTTTGGCTGAACTAAGCTCAAGACTTATCTCCAACTAGCAGGAGGTGGAAACACTGCTGAGATGCTGTGTTTGTCAGCAGGAGTTATAAACTAGTTGTGTGCCAGCACATTGATGTTCAGTAGGGTTTGTCTCCGCAGCCCATGCAAAGCGGGGGGACTCTGCTAGCACAACAGGACCCACTGCAGAAAGATCTTTGACTGATACGCCAACAAGTTCAGTTCAAGAAGAACAAGGAAAAGGAATTTCAACTAGTCACAGAGTTGCATACACGGTGTCAGTTCCCAGACCTTTCATTCATGCACTGCCCGGGTGTGGAATGGAGATTAAACCATCATTTGAGAGGAGATGCCTGCTTTTAATGGTTGGACAGTACATTGGGGTGTGCCCCTGGTAGGGGCTATAGGATAGACTGTCAGTTCAGTTGTCACTCACTGCATCACCCCTGAAACAAATGGGAAGCAGGCAGTGGGGGTTAATCCAGGGCTGGCCATCTACCTCTGCTAGGGGAAGCTGCTTTACTTTCCCTGTGGAATGCCATTTTTCTTGATAGCTGTGTGCTCTGTTACCCTTGCCTGTACCTGCCTTTTGATGACTAGCAAACACTAGAAAAGGTGCAGAGGAGAGGGGAAGTAGTTCACTTCTAAAATTCTATAATAGAGCCAGGCATGTTCTTCAATATGCAGCAGTACAATCTTGGAAACCTGGGAGGCACATTTAATTGCATTTAAAAGGTACCCAGCATCAATTCCTAAAAGGCTCCAATATCTAAGAGGAATACGTGTTTACTGTGTTCTAGCAGTGGTCTCATTTTCTGTGTAAATATTCAAACAAGATTGTTATAAAAAATTATCTCTAAAAATACTGGTAAAATTTTGATTACCATGAAGCTTTACAGGGGATTTTGAGTTAACCACCCAAACTAATTAAGTGAAATTATCCTAATTTGTTTATTATGTTAATGATCTGAATTAATTTATAGTAATTTAACATGTATTACTAAAGATTTATTACGTTTCCCACCAAATGACTTAAGAGCTATAAATCCCATGGTTAAATGTAATTAGCGGAGACATATTTATCGAAAGGGATAATTACATCTGATAAAAGTTCTTCAGTTAGGCTTAATTAAAACAGATTATTCCCCCATAAATGAAAAGTAAATATGGTAATTACTGGATAGATATTCATTGCAAAAATGAGTATCTCAGCATTTTAATTTTCTAGAGGGGTGGGAAACAACTATATAACTGATTGTTTCTCAATAAACTATGATTAATAATCCCTAGGAAACATTTTTATAGGAGTAAATATTTTGCTAGCTAATGACTAAAGAGTAGACACTACTCAGAAAAATCAACCATTAACTTTTTTTTTTGAGTGAACTGTTGCCACTTTGAACTAATGCAGAGTATGCTAGAAAAATTATACTTTCTTCCAATAAGACTGTCTCTATCTTACATAAGTATCAAGGCTGAGGAAAAACTACACAATTTTGGTGTTGATATGGACTAGTTTTTTAGGCATACACCAAATTTATAGTGGTTTGATGCTAACAGAATTTATTTGAACTAGATGATCTTTAAATTCTCTTCCTACCCAAACTGTTCTATGATTCTATTTAATACACATCATTATATGCGAAGAGATTAGATTATGAATCTGTTTTTTCATAATTTATAAGTACATCGTGCTAAAAGCACTTTCTCCAGGGCTGTCACTTGTAAAATACTTTGAAAAGGCAGGATAGAGATGGGAGTAGTAAAATTGTAAACATGCAAAACCAGATTCTTTTTGTGGCTGAAATTACATAATAAAAATACTTGGAGGTGTGGGGGAATAAGTGGGCTCTAACTCCTTGATACACAGCTGCCTGGACATAAATGAATGGAAACAGAAGCATTTTAATCTCAAATCATTGCCACAGAATGTGGCTTTCTATCGGAAGAATTAGTATTTCGGCTGGAGGGAAAGGGGTGGTTTGCAGTACTTAAAGTTCCTGATTTTACAAATGTACTATGTGAATTGGCTGCTATTTGGTGTGTCAGTGAGAACTGCTGCTGTGTATCCTGGGATTTGTTATTATAGTGGTGTGACGGATACACAATGAAGGATATAAAATTTTGAGACTGTGTGTGTGAAGTACTTCAGGTCGTTGCAGCTTGCAAAATGTCTTGTGGCTGGAAATGTGTGCATAAGCTCAGACAGCTGTGGCTGCTTGAATCCTCTGGCAACGTACTCTGAGGTCTACCAGGCAAGTGTCCCAGGAAAATGCCAGTGAGCAGAGTGGCTGGAGAGGAGTGGTGGTTCATTGGGATGCAGCACTACAGAGTTTGAGGCTCATTTCAGATGTGCCTCTTTTGTTCATGAGGCCAGAAGGTTTGCAAAGAATGAGGTGGTATTTTGCTGAAGAGTGTGTTTGTTTAAAAAATGATATTTTGTTGGTGGGATGCACACTATTTACAAATATAGATTTAAGTTCTGGCACTTTTATTCCCTATATTACTCAAACGCAGTACTTCACTTTGGGCTTCCTCTGATGTTGCATGGCCACACTGCCTCAAGAAAAACTTTCCAAACTTTTGTTTCAATCCAACCTTTTGCTTCAAAATAGCATTTTTCATGGAAAAGTGTGACCTGAATTTGAAGGTTAAACAAACAAAAGTCAAGTAATCCATATAGTGAAGCCAAGATTATTTTCTTTTGGGTCAAATGAAATGTTCTGGATCAATCCAAAATGAATTTTGCAGAAATCTCCCAACAAGTATTTCAGTTTGACCAAGACAAGTCCCTTCCATCTCCCTAATGTGTTTTCCATTGATCACTTCCATACAGACAGCATAGGTTGAAAGTCAGGACTGGGATCAAGAGGTGCACCTTGCAGTCCTAGGAAGGAAGGAAACAAAGAGGTTAGCCTCACTCACTGGAAGGAGACAATTTATATAGCTGCTATTTAAGAGCAGATGTTAATTTTTTTTTTTTCCCTAACTACTCTGGCTTATGCCTGCTGATGAGAGAGCTCAAGAGAGCAGTGGAGGTGAGGCAGTGATGGATTTACTGGAGGAAGGAATTCAGGGACTGTACCTAGAGCAAAGAGCTATTAAAAGTCTGTGGAAAGTAGCTGCTCAGGCTTTAAAAAGAAGGGGAATTGTGTGAGGATCTTGGGAAGTGAGCTACGCAGAGCTGAGAGATAAAAGAGCAGAGACTTTGAGGTGACACACAGACTTCCAGTACATGGAGCTTCTCAGGGTTCTTGGTTGACTAATTCACCAAAGCACTGTACACAAGGGGAAGGTGGAAGTCTTTGAAATCTCAGAACAATAAGAGATTTCTTTCCATTCAGAAATGAAATTGACTGAGGCAGAATATTTAATTAGATTAGTATACCATACTCTTAGCCAACATAATTGCACAGACCTTGTGTTCATACGCTTTTCAGACTATTCATGGTGTACATACTTATGACAATTATACACAGAACAGAAAGTAAATTATAACCATTCATTATTAGCAGTAAAAGATGAAGAGGCATTTAATGCACAGTGAGTAAAACTCCAGCATCCACTCAGTATCTTTTGCCACTCAAATTAGGAGCATTTTAGCAAGTTTGTGCAATATTGGTGATGGTACAACTTGCATAGCTCAGAAACCATGAAAATGCAAATGAGAAACTTTTGTTCTTCTGCTTTTGCATCTAGAAGAGAGTAAAAGAAACCAGATTGCCTTGACTAGTCCTTTTCTTTCCTAACTTCTGGGGAATTATTCAAAGGGATGTTTTAAAAGTAATATCTTGGTTTGGCTATGATCTACAGACCACTGCAAGGAACTCAGTCAGGCACAGGACCTTTTGAAATGCTGTTTCTGGTGTAGTTCCCTCTAGTGAATTGAGCTAGGGCACCCAAAGTAACACTTAAATTCCAGTGCTGTTGGAAAGGCTGAGAAATTAACCCCAGGAGTGAGTTATGTCTGCCTATTTTGGGTTCACTGTGCAATTTGATCACTGACCTTAGAGATCATCAAGATTAAGAGCTTTTCTAGTAAGGATGCACTGTCTCACTGCTCCTCCGCCCACATCAGTCTTGGTCTTTGGGAGTGTAGTCATGTTATTTGATTCCCTGGTTGTGTAAGAGAGAGTTACTCTGGAAGTACTTTTGTACGAAGTAGAGGAAAAATCACAAACTCAAGACACCAAAACTGATAAAGCTGTTAATACAGTACAAAACAGAGCCTGGGTTGAGACTGAAAGAGGCTGTCAAATGGCAGCTGTGGTTTCCTCAGTGAAAAGAGAGAGCTGGTGCAGACTGTATGAAGCATCTGAAGAAGGTGATTGTCGTGGTCCAGTGTTGGCAGATGCTTGGAGTTTAATTTGGACTAATCCATAGTAGGACCTGGTTCACTTTAAACTGCACACAAGAGTTTGCATCTTCATCTTGATAGTCTCTTTTCCAGACATATTTACTAGGGAGGCTGGATGGTTGGTTTTGTTGTGTGTTTTTTTTTTTTTTTTAAACCAGAACAGGTTTTTTTGCTGCAAAGGGCTGTTGTAGTTACAACTCTTTCCCTACAAATAAAACTCCTCTGGAAAAAAATATAGAGGTTGGTTTGGGCGGGGTTTTTTGTTTTGTTTTGTTTTTGTTGAAATACTCAAAAATTTATCATTCTGGTGCTTTTCCCAACTGAATGGTAAAGACAAGGCATTTCAGAATGATAACAGGAAGTTTAAATGTAGTTTCCAGTTTTATAGAAACTATCAAGGTCACTTGCTATGAAGATATCTGGTTAAAGTATTCCTATTTAAGTACTTATACAACACAAACAACTTTTACATTAAAGTTACATTAATTTTAAAGATTTTGCAAAAGAATATTAAAGATATCATCAAAGATCACTATTGTGATTTTCTGTATTCATAGGAATGTAGCAACAGCCACAGTCAGTGGAATCCAAGTCTTTTTGGTCTCATGTTCTGTTTTTGGCAGTGGCCAGCAGCAGACATTCAAGGAAAGAGCAGAAAAAGGGAGCAATTAAAGTGTGAATTTTCTCCCTAGATATTTTCATAGATTCTGGCAGTTGTGGCTTAGGAAATTTTTTAAGTTGGATGTTATCTTCACATAATCACAGATATTATCTTTCTTCCATGAACTTGCGTATTTTTTCCTCAGACACATATGCAGAGTTGGTGCACATAACATCTTGTGGCAAAGAGATTTAAGAAATAATTCTAGCTTTTGAGAGAAGGACATTCTTTTTGTTTGTTTTATACTGGTTTCTGGCATTTTAATTTTAGCCCCCTCCATCTTGTATTTTGCAACTTGGTAGAAGTTTTTTTCATACAGTTTTGATCATGCTAGCTACCTCTTCAATTGCTTTCTCTAGTTCTGCTCCATCAATTTTGAAAGATGGAACTTGTGTTATCCACAGAGGTGGCAGGTGTTGACTTATGTAATGACAAGATTGTTTGTTTCTCACATTTTTAAATTTACTATTGTGTTCCTACTAGACCCTAGTGCTGCATTTACTCTTTTGACCGCTACTTAAAGTAAGAGCATATTTCTAGAGAGCTGTTCACAGCGACTGAGATCTAAGTGGTCATAGTTACTTTGGAGATAATCGATAGGTGTGTATAGACATGTATGCATTTCCTCTTCATGACTTCAATTCCTTGACATTGACTTTTGTCTTCCATTCTATCACGCCTTTGTTTTATGTGCAAGATACCTCACAGATAATTTTGGTTTTTTTAATATCTGAAACAGTTTTGTATATTCAGTGACTTTGTCATCTGAGGATTCACATCAGTTTTCCTGTTACCTGCGAATGCAGTGAACAGATCCCATGGGACAGATTGTTCCTTCCTATGATGGGTTTGCTGCCTCTGACCCTGTTAGTGGGCTCAGAAATACCATCTTGTTTTATTCCAGGACACTTGAAGCTCTTTAAGAGCTTGTCATGAGGAATCTGACACAGAGCTTGAAGTGGAAGTACAGTATTTCACCTAGGTCATTCCTCCAGTACATTTGTGAGGCAGAATTTCTTTCAACAATAGCTGCATTGGCTTGTTCTTATAACATTGTATTTAAGCGTCTGCTAATTATTTTCTTTAATGTTGTTTCAGCCAACCAGTCAGATTTAATGGATCCAGCTCTTTCTATCTTCTGGAAAGCCTCTTAAAAATTGCTGTCATTTTTTTCAGTACTTCCTGTCTTTAATTCTGAGCTGAACATAAGTGATAGGGTACATGCCATGGTAGGTACTTTGGCAATTTCATAGCCAATACTATTTTGGTGCTGGTAACTTGTTACTAGTAATTTTATTCATTTATTCTGAAAGTTCTCGTACTGATATTTCAGTTTGACACAATTTCTCAGACATATTTCCAGTGTAGAAAAGGAGAAAAACCCACAAAAAACATCTCTGATATCTGAACATCCTTAATCTCTTCCATCAAGAAAGCTGATGTAAAGAATGCAGTTAGGTCTGGACGTTTTTTTGTCTTTTTTATTTTTGCAATGGTTTTATCTTCCTTCATTCTTTCTTTAATAGCTCAATTTCTTATCAGGCCTGCAGACTCTTTGGTAGGAGTCCTTTCTGACTTGTGGACTGAAACAGTTTTTGCTATTTACTTTTTATGTCTTTGGCATGTTGTTTGCTTGAAATTCTTTTTTTTTTTTTTTTCCCCCCCTCCTTTCTTAAACTTCCTGTTTAATACATCTAAGTTTCAGCTGTTCTGTTTTACCTGTTCGGACCTGATTTCTACTTTCGAAGAAGGACCTCTTATCAGCCCTTTTTTTCTTTTTATTTTTTTTCCCCGTTTAACCAAATCAACTTTTATTTGATCCTTTTGAATAGCTAAGTGGCAAATGTTTATTCTGAAAATCTCCTATAGTATTATAAATAGTCTTTATGCCACCCATAAATGTCTTGCCCTTTCATTTGCAATTTCTTAGTGTCCTAGTAGTAATCCTTTCTAGGT
This sequence comes from Coracias cyanogaster, assembly GCA_033124195.1. Lineage (NCBI taxonomy): Eukaryota > Metazoa > Chordata > Aves > Coraciiformes > Coraciidae > Coracias > Coracias cyanogaster. Next base: position 111,106 of record JAVSBS010023731.1, on the reverse strand, counting down.
AGATCTTCTTTTAGAATTAAGTATTGCTGTCAATCTTATCTTCCTTATCAGATCACTGTCTGTGTTACACAATTAAGAATATTGCTACAGTTCCTCTTGGGCATGCTTGCCATTTCAGTTCATGGGAATCCTTTAGAGCAAATACTTTCATCAACTTTTCTCAACTAGATGTTGGCCATTTACTCTCTCTGATCTCTCATATGGAACAAGCAGCTTTTCTGGGATATCTAGTGTTCTGTCTGTCTGTAGTTTTAGTTTTGCTTCCTGGACTTCCCTCCTGCCTGTCTTGGTCTTGCTGATACTGCAGCTGGCCATCACTACAAGCTCTTCTCCACGAGTCTGCTCATGTTCCTGTGGGCGGCTGTAAGATGTATTTATGTGTGTATATGTATATATAATGTGTGTATATATATATATGTATTAATACTTATTACTTACATATGTGTAGATTTGTAATGTATAGTGTGCTTACACCATTAACCTTTTATGAAGCAGCAGGGAATGTCTGAAATATGGCTTGGAGAGAAGAGCCAAAGGTGAACTGACTAGTTATTGCGTGGAGAAATCTAGGAGGTGTTAGGAATAGTGTTTTCTTTAGAATTCTGTTTAAAAGCACACAAAGCTAGGTCTTTTATCTAAGAAAAGGAAAGAAAGCTCCACTTTTCCTGAGCAACTCTACTTGTAAATGAAAAGAGCTTACCCTAATCCCTGCAGCGAGTGGTGATGAAAACCAAGAAATCCAACAAGAAAAGGCTTTTTTCTGCAGTAGCACAAGAATCCTCAGGCCAGTTAATTATTCCTTTCTTCAGCAGCTTAAATTACAAAATCTCTTGAATATTCTTGACCTGTAGTAGAAGAATATGACTACTCATCCCCAGTATTAAGTTCCTTATGGGATGCCCCATCATCTGACAGAAAAAAGGGTCATTGTAAGAGTCTTAATAGTGCCTGAAGGTTTAATAACCTCTGAGCGTAAAAACAGCTTGACGACAATGATTGTTAAAAGCCAGAGCATTTTCTCTGACACATTACACCAGGCAAGGCTAGTGTATGGCTGTTATTGAATTACTACTATCTAGGAAGTATCAATGAACTGACCTTGTGAATTTATTTTTTAAAAATGTTTTAATTTCAGTGTGTGTTTTCCTTCCTGTTTGGTTCGAAGAAAGTTTCAGAAAGCTTTTCTAGAAAGTGTAAGCAGAAATATCATTTTAGAATGGGTTTTTTAATTTTGTGATGTGTCAATAATAAATCATAATATGGCATGCATAATATCATCTTATAAAATACCATATTGACCTTAATTAGGAAGGTTTAATTCATGAATTTATCAGAATTGATGTAATTTTGGAAAAGCAAAACCCTAAGACATGCCTGATGGACATGAGTGGTTCTCTCCTTCCAAAGAAAGGCTTTGTGTTTGCAAGGTGTAGATGCCTGTTCTTGTGTAAGTTCTCTGCACACTTTATAAACTGTGGTAACAAGAAGTTTGAATGATGACTTTTGAACAGAGTATTTTGGGTAGATGGGTCTTGGTATGCCAAAACAGTGGTGGTTTTTGTAGCTTATTTTTTGTAGTGGGCGTGAAAAGCAAAGCTTTTGGGAACCTCTGTGTGCCTCACCTCTGAAGCACTCTTAGCAATCTTGGTCTCACTTAAGTTACATTAACCTGACGTCAGGACAGAAATCAATCTAAATGCAAATCTGATTTATTTAAGCTATATTTCCCTCAGTGGTTTCCTTCTTTGTTTCTCTTGCACATACACATACTCATTTGCACACATGCAAATAACAGTTTACTACATATAGCTGAAGTATAAGCCAATCAATCTCTGTGTCTGGAAGAAAAAAGAGAGATTGATTATTTCCATACCTAATTACACCATATTAAAGAGCCAAAGAACTTTTGACAGGACAAATTATTTTCTTACGTAAGTAATAAGAGAAAGTGACAGGCACTCAGAGGGAATGAACGGGGAGTACAGCACAATAACAAACTCTTTAGCAAAAAGGTTAGGTAGTTTTTGTAATTTTTTTTTTTTCCTGCAGAAATATAGGTGATACTGCCAATGTTCAAAAGATAGAAAAGGGATATAACATAAGCCCCTACAAGCAAGAAAACTGTTTTCTGTCATGATGATAATACCATGGGGAAATCCTGCAAAACAAAATGAACAGAACAATCAGTTAACACCCACTCTAGGCTGGTAGATCCTGGGAAGAAAGGGACATTAAAATCTGTATTTTATAGTGCTGAGAGGCACCAGGTTGAACAGATCAGAAACACAGTATATATACATTCACAGTAGTTTAAAGTCCTACTGTAAAAAGCCAATACTCTCCCTGGATGGACTGTGGCTGAACATAAAGAAATACCTTCTCTCTTTAATGGCTGTGGTCTGAGGGGAGGGAGACTGTGCCTCTACCAAAAAAAATGAACAGTAGAGCCAGGAGGTGGGCTATGCATTCCTCTATGTTAAGCCCAGGCTCAATGAGCCATCTTCCTCTTGTAACCCAGAGATCTAGTGGTGCCCGCCTGTTTTCAATGTAAGAAAATGACTAACCAGACTCTGCAGAAATAAATCTTTGAAAGAATAAACCATTTTTTATCTCTCTTTTCTTAGAATCAAGAAGACTGTAAATGTCAGAGTTTTGCTAAGTTGATTTACCAGAAGTCTTGAATTCTTTGTCTGCCAAATAAGAAGCAAACTGAGATAAAGCCAGATAGCGGGTTGGGAATGTGTAACAACTCACAGAAATGTATGAAAAACCAGTGATTTACTGTGGGCTGTTATAAGAATGGGACTTACCAATTCATAAATTCACAGTAAGCTTGCTTTTGTATTATCACCGCTGTTATCTCCAGTCCTAAGGACTGATAATGCAAAGCACAAGTAATCTCTAGTCCTTTCCATTTTTGTCACTTAAGTCATAGAGTCCCCTTTTTTTGTGCTCCTGCTTCACTTTTCCCCTTCTGCAGATGTTTGCTGACTATTTCAGCATTCTTCTCATCAGTGGAGGCATTGAGCTGAGCATAGGAGAAACAGGAAAGACCTGTAATCTGCGCTTGTGTCTTGGTTCAACTCCCAGCACCTCTTTGCTTTACCCCATAGCCCTGGCTGAGGGCCAGACAGCATCCAGGCTGCTGGGAGAACTTGCACATCTGCCCTCCAGACCACACTGGAAGGGAACTGCTGCAGAGCTAACACCTTCCCTCTGATTTTTACATCTCAAGGCCTTGCTAGCACCCCTGAGCCACAAAGTGCAGTGCAGTACTTCCTTTACTTTTTCACATGAAATCAATTTTTAAAGCAGACCAATTACAGGAAATGTTTACAGCATTTCTCCATGGCAGCTAACATTAAACATTTAATAGCTCTCCTCATGAGTGGTACTGGAATGCAGTCCTGTAGCATGCTGGAAGGAGTCACTCACACATGCCAAAAGGGTCCTTTAGGAACCAGTGCAAAGCAAGCAGGGGGAATGCAACAAGGCTGGCAGCCCTGCCAGGAGTTGCAGCCTGTCGAAGCATGGGACCCTCAGCATCCCTTGAGGCTGCACAAATGGGGCAGTGTGGGGTGCATCAACTTTGTCTGCAGACCCAAGAAACCATGAACTGGCTTTCCACATGCTCTCTGCCTGGTATGAGTTGTGGAGAGAGGCGTGTTCAGTCACTCAGGCCTGTGAGCAGCCCACCAGCATGTGAACTGTCCTGCTTGTGCTCTTCTGTTGTGTAACTGGGTATGAATTTGCAATGTGATGAAGACTTCTGTATCTTTTTTTTTATGTGATGGCGATGGATCTCATCATGCCAGAGAGCAGCTGCAATGTGAGGCTTAAAAGCACTGCAAAATGTATGTGCTGTTATTATCTTATGGAAACAGGAGGCAATGCTGGATTGGTGTGACTAGCTGAAACTGGATAGAAGCTGTGCTTGCCCAGCACCTCAAATACCTAAACCTTTCTTGGGTTAAGTTTAGAACCTGAATGCTGAGTCACATGAGAAGGGAATGAATTTTGGCCAGAGAAACAAAGGTCACATCTGCTTTGCTGTCCCTGGTGTGACCATGATCCTGCAGGCATCTTTAAGCTTGTTAACTATCTTGGAGAATACTCACAGTGCAGCCACACTGACAAAAGGCTTGGTAGCCAAGAAGAATAGAAGCAGAGTAAGTACAGCATGCAGTTAGCCCCTGCTCAGCTCTGGACTGCTGCAACTCTGCAGGGCTATCTGCCTGAAAGCAGGCTGAGGGACTTGAGGTGAGCTGGTACTAGTGATGCTGGGACAAAGATCTGAGTCAGAGCTCTACCAGGTATCCAGCTGATCCTAATTGAACATCAGGAATGAGGCTACATTTGGGAAGATAATTACTGAAGTGCAGTTTGTTTGGTTTTTTTTTTCTTGGTATCTGAGAGGTATGACAGGACAGTGGCCACCCCCTGCCTATGTGCATAGTGTTACACTATTTCGGTCTCACACTGACACTTAAATAATTGCTACAATTATGAATCGGCCCTTTTATAATAGCATGCTGATTATTTATACTGTGCAGAGACAAGCCTTTCTCTTCAATTCTCATGCTGGTTTAGAGTAATCTTACTCTAAATAGTAATTCATCTGAATCTTTCCTGCTAGTTGCATGAGACGGCAAAAAGCAAACACAACATCACCTTCAATTTGCAACAGACAGGTCTGATTCTTTAGTCATGGTTGAGTTCTACACCAGTGTAGTTTTATACATTCCTGTGAAGTTACTCCAGATTTGTACCAGCTGAAATGGAGAATGGCTGCTTGATGTGCAGATTAAGGCTTGGGAGCAAGGAGCAGAGAAATATAAAGCAGAAGCTGGTCCATGGGAAAGGAATAGAAATGAGAAAGAAGAATTATCCTCCTTTAACCTAATGTTGTTAATCTATATTGCCTATTATAATCTCGAGTGTCCTGCTTAGTGAAGTATGCAATCTGTAGTGCTGGTTCCTGCACAAGCAGTGTATCTAATATGAAGGACTGGCTCAACATCCATCATAATAATTACTGTGTCATAATTTTCTGCCCTTCCTACCTCTGCTGCAAAGAGATAGAAGAGGCCTTTCAAGTGTTTGAGAATTGTTGCTAAAAATTTCTTTCTTTTTTTTTTTAATATGGAAATACGTATTTCTGCCCTATTTATTTTGTGGGTTTGACCTGACACAATAAAATACACTTTATTGCAGGGTGTAGAAACTTAGTATGAATATCTGAAAATGTGCCTATTTTATTTAATATCTGAATTTGTTTGGCTGCACTGAAAGGGAGCAGTAGGCATGTTAGATGTTTCATTTGAAAAATGCTTCCCAAAACTCCTGTTAATTCAATGACCCACAGATTCAGTAACTGCTTGAGTCTGAAATTAAATACTAAGTAGTTACTTATGGTTGCAGCTCAGAGAGGTTAGAATTTGGTCTCTGCTTAAGTCTTTCGTATGGAAAGAGGTGTAAGCAATTCAACAAAAAAATGAGTGCTCCCAGACCTGTGAGATGGCATCATTCAAAGCAGGTGTTTTGGGTCCAAACTCATGCCTATGCGCTTGCACCACCTTCTTCACTTTATACTTTAGTTCACCTTGTTAATTCTATAGCTTGAAAGTGTGATGTGCATGAAACCAGCCTAAGCAACATCCCCAAGTCCTCTGGGCTGTGCATCTCACCAGCTGGTTACATCCAGCTGCACCCCGGCGGGAGACTTTGCCTGGGCAGGAAGGATTGTGCAGCAGTTCCTTCCAAGCATATCCACCCTTATTACATTGCACCCAGGTGAGATGTATCCATTTGTGCAGCAGAATGTCCTGTACCTGCAGGAGTAACTGATGCCCAGGCTGCTCTGCAGTGGACCCTCAGTGCCTTGTTGCTTTGCTATCCATTTGTTTTATTGCAATGACAGCCCCACGCACCTTTTAAATGTCACTGGTAAGTGATACTTCTGCTCTGGTTTCTCTTTTGTTGAGGGGCTGTCATCACAATTAATGAGCTTTGTGAAAGGAAAGATACTACAGACTGCAAAATAATAGTTTGTGTCTGTGTTGGTGAGGCCTGGAACCCAGCTGATGGGACCTCAGCCACAGGCAGTACCTTCAAAGACCCTGAACTTTAGCAAAATTGAGTGGTAGCTTTTGGAGACTAAGAAGGCTTGCATTTTTACATTAATACTTCAATAAGGAAAGTCCACATAAAGGGTTTTATTACACAAAAATATAATTCAGTCACTGAAAGGCAATAAAGATTTCTTCCTAAATGTACCGTAGTAAGTGCCACTGAAGAAAATACAGTCTCAGTTCCACAAAGGGATCTGCTTGACAGAAAATGTAATTGGGATCAAGACGTAAACTGACCTGATTCTACACTCTGCTTGTATAGTTGTTTTTATTTATATATTTTGGTTTTATTTTTAATTATAGGAACACTTGTTTTCTGCCTCTAGATGTTTCAAAAATTCCATCTTTTTGATGTGTGAGAGCAGAAAAAACAAAGAATAGCTTTGGACTCTGCTTAAGAAACACAGCTAACATACTTGGCTGTCAAAAGAAATGAGAAAAAAGTAGTGGAGAGTGCTATAAGCACCAGATCTTTCCATTAAGTCTGTGCAGTTTACTGATAATTTCTTTGGCTTTAAGAACTGGCATCTTCCTCTTGCTGTGCACCTTTTTTTTTTTTTAATACATATGCTGTTTTATTCAAGAGCTGTGGCAACATATGCCCATGTGCCTATCCTACACTTGTGAATTTGCCTTATTAAGAGCTGACACCTGTCTGGGTAGAGCCAGTTGAATTTTTCTCTTAACTCTGTAAACATGGAGGGGACCCAGTGCCTGCCTGGATGGCATTCTCTCACTGCACAAAGTATACTTTCTGCAAAACACACAGAAATAACCTTATCTTTAATCTTTCCACTACAATAACCTTAGCATGTATAAAAAAATAGAAGAACGATCAAATAGGAATGTGACGTTTTAAGTTGATGAGATCTCTCTTAAAGATATAAAAACTGATTAGATTGAGTATGAGCCCTGAGGATCCCCACTGTGGGATGAGTTGCCATCCTGCAGTACAACCTGGGAGAGATTTTTCTACCACAGAGGAAAATTCAGCACCCTAAGTAGCAAACATTGAGATCAGCTGCAGATGACATTAAGACTAAATTTTTGAACATCTGAATATTGAAAGCCTTTTAAACTCGCCTAATATTATTCTATTACTGGAACAAATCTACCAGTAAATTGAAAAAAAAAAATAAGAACCTTCTAAAAAATACGCCTTCCCCATCCATTTTCAGCTTCAGTATTATGTAAAGATGACAGTTATCAGCTATGTAGAAGAGCAGCTATATTAAATGTTAAATAACCTTTAACAGCACCAAATATTTAATCATAAAAAATTAAATCGACAGTGGTGTGGTTCACATAGTATCCTCTCGAAAACCTGACAGCATCATTTCTCATATATATTGATAAGTACAAGACATCCATAAAATCGTAGGCTCTGTAGCCTTCTATTTATGAGAGGCTATCTAAAACTCATTCATTGCAGGTAATATCAGTAAGTCAATTCAGCTTAGTCTGATAGCTCATAACTTTTCAGACTGTTGTATTTACTGAGCCGTAGACTATCCTTTCTTCAAGTGTACTTGAGAAAATGACTTGTACTGTAAGACTATTTCTTCTCAAAGTATAATCAAGTGCTTTAAAACGAACTCTATAACTGCAAATTCAAAACAGTATTAGACCTTGGTAATAGTACAGAAAATATTGCTTTAATAATGCTTTGAAAGCTGCACGGAGTATCGGTAGCATTTTTCTCTCTGTAGTAACCCACCCAGAAAACCATCAGTGGGAGTTTGGTGCCAGGCTTAGGCATGTTTCATGGGGTGGCGGAAGTCCCTGTAACAAAGCTAATAAAGCTTCACTTATAAATGGAAGAAATTCCTCAGTAAGTGACGTACATGACAGCGGGTGGAGAATCAGCATTACAGGGAGCAGCGGGGATGGCAGACAGCTCTGTTTTGTGGATGTGATAACGCCCGGCAAATTGAGACCTTACAAGCAGCGGGACTGAGTCTGCTGGCTTTGATGGTGTTGACTGCCCATATCAGTTGCTGACTTGTGGGGTTTGCTGTAGTTTGCGCCTGCTAAAGTAGTAGTAAAATGTTAATTGTGTTTCTAGAGCAATCCCTTACTGAGGAAGACTCTTCTTTCATGTCTGATGTTCTAGCAGCACAGCAGAGATGTACACAACAGAAATTCAAAAGTCAAGCTGTCCTGTAAATGCTCTGGTAGTGCTTTATTTAAATTGCCTTGGACAGACTGTTTCTATTTGCAATTAGGGAATGGGATCAAAAGCCCCTAGAAAAACTCCTGTTGACTTTAATGGTTTTCTCACTGAGGATTAGGGCTATGTATAGAATTTGCTTGTAAATAAACTGAATTTGCAGGAGACTTGTAAATATTAACCATTATTAAAATGAGTCAAACAGCCCAGAACTGAAGCTTAAAACTGAAACAGAATTTGGGCATTCATGTTTCCAGCTTGGGGACCTTCTCTTTGTTTTGCTGTTTTGCTGTATTGCTTTTTTGCTCTCATTCACCTGCATTTTCTGGTACTGGCTGCAGCTGGAGCTAAAACTAGAGAGAGAGGCTCTATTTCCCTTTCTGCTAGCAATGGCTAGATTTTCTCAGCAATCATTTCTGTTCACAGTTCAAGTGGTGAGTTGCTGTTTTGGAGGATTTCAGGGTGGAGAATTGTGTTACCAAGCTGTTTCATTATTTTAAAATTTCTGTTTCACTGTTTTCTGCCCCTGATGCCTAGATAGTGTCACCTTTTAGTATTGAAAACATTTCCACTGGAGCCTGAGCTGCAAAGGGGAAGCTGCATCCACGGGCAGGCAGAGGGGATGCCTCCAGCTACGGGGGCTGGAGTGTCTCTCCTGGGCTGTGTGAGCAGACCCTTTGACACTGATGTCTGTGGCAACTGAAGGGCTTCTAAGTCCCCTGGCCCCAGGGAACTGAGAGCTGGAGCTGATGGCAAAAGTTTACAAACATGGGAGAAATAGTAGTAGGTAGGTTGGGCAATAGAGAGAGAGACAGGGAGAAGAACAACAGAGGGAATACTTGTGGGGATTCTGTCCAGAACAGGACGAGTGTGAAAGCTGGGAGAGGGATGCTAGTCTGTCTAGGAAATTTTAAGTAATTCAGATGTGACAGCAACACTGAGTGGTGCTATGAGAGATGAAAGCACAGCCCGGCAGTCTCCATCAGAGATGTGTTGGACTGCAGAGGAATGACTCACTTCTCTTAAAGGAAAGGATTTGAGATGTGGATGGGTTTTCATTTTCTCTTGTTCCTTGGATAGAAGTTCTGGCAGGAGCAAACCTCTTACCTGAGAGCAAAGGTATTTACAGCAGGACATCAACCTTGGCTGGCCTGGCTGTGTCATCAGCCGCAGCCTGCAGCCTTGCCAACAGAACTGATGTCTGACAGATGAGTGAGGACAGTAGTTGGCCTGCAAGACCAGCAGATCAGTGATGAGTACTCAGATATAAGGCCTCTGTCAGCCTGGTAAGTACCAGGACTGAGCAGTCATCTGCCTGATGCCATAAAATCCCAGCAGGGTTAATTGTCACCCTGACAAGTAGGGGAAAAGGGGAGGAGATGTCCTGGACTTGAAGCCTTGAGGAAGGCAGAGGGTTAAAATAAGACAGACACATAAGATTTGGATGCTCATTTTGTGACAGCTGGGACCAGAGCAGGCAAAAGCTGTCCTGTATACCAGTTCCTCACTGGAGGTGGTCAGAGTGGAATATTAGGTATTCTGCTGGGAAAGTTCAAAGTCCCTCAAGACTCCCTGAGGGACTTGCTACTGTGTGTTAAGGAGTCCACAGGCAGTATCTTTGCTATGGAGTCCTAGAGAGAAAGGGAATTATAATATTTGATACTTCTTTTGGGTCTTAATTTAGTATAAAAATGCAAATTTTGAAACTTTTCACAGCACCACTGCCTTCATTTGGAATTAGAGTGGTGACATAACATAACTGCACATGGTAACTGTATAATAAACCTGAGTTCTTGTATCATGCTTGTCATGATCCTAAAATACTTTCAGAAGAGAAAATCTGGTGGCTCTACCCCATTTTATAGATCTAGAAATGAAGGCAAAGAGAGATGAATCAATTTAACCTGCAGTTAAGTTGATTTACTGAGACTGAGCTAAAAATGGTCACAGTCCAATCATCTCTGCAGACTTGACAATACACTTGACAAGCAAGAACCAGGTCTTTGCCTAACATGCCGACTGAACACACTGAGATGTTTTGTCTTTCTCTGGGGCAGGGATGTCACTTGCTGATGCTGCTGGTAACACGCGCAGTTGTCTCTCACAGCTCTGCCCTGAGTCTGCAGCAGCTTGTTCTGGATATTCTGTGCAACAGCTTCCTCTCCTCCTAGTCTGATAGCTCCTGTGCTTTGTACACAGGCTTTGAAAGATAAAGCAAGCTGTCTTTTGGGTTGCAGTTGCCCTCTGTGCTGTGTGGCTGGTGAGTGGCCAGCTTTCTGACAGCAGCGTGGAGCTCAGCCAGGGCATGCTGCTAATGCTGCTGCCTGAGTGTAAAGTGTTCAGAGATCTCTCCTGGCCACAGGGCTTGAGAACCTGTTTCACGTCCTCTAAAAGGCTGTAGCACCAACATCCTTGGTCACGGTGATCTTAGGCAGACTTGTGTCCTCCAAGTTAACATGCAGAGACCTGACTTCATCTCCATACACAGAACAAGCTTTTTCTGTTAACAAGTTATTGGAATAGAGAGACACTTGGATTAGATATGACTGAGTTTAGGAATAAATATTATTGTTGACAACTGCAGATGTGTTAGAATGAGAATGGGTAGCAGGAGTGTGCTCAGTTCAGTGAGGGCTTCACCAGGGAGGGGATGCATGGAACTCCTACTCACAGCCTATGGCTTGGCAGGTGACTGCAACACAAATCTGCCATGTTTCAGGTAAACACCCAGCCTTTGGGAAGTCGAGGTACCTGTGGCAGTTTGCCGATAAACTTAATATAACTACAAAACGCCTCCAAATTTTACTGCTGGAACTGGAAATCACTTCCAGGATCTTCACAATATGAGTAGTTAGAGCATGTAGCAAAAATTCTTTTGTGCCTTGAGTGAGGTTAAGTGTTTCCACATCCTGAAACTAACCTTTTGATTCGAACTGAGTCCTTCTGCAAAGTTAATCTTGGTGCTGATACTGCTTCTGCAGCATCCATGTTCCAAGGAATAATAGGATTAATTGTTTTCTAAGCTGGTAGTACATCTTTTAACATATGCAGTATGCAGGAGGCAGGCAATAAATAACCAGAAGAAGCCTACAGAGCGGTGGCTCCCGCTGAGGATTTTACTGGGCATATAGAGAAATTGATTCTGTTAAACTTCGCTTGCTGGAGTGGAAAGTTAAAGAAGAGAAAAAATGCTAAGAAATAGAGTGGTGCACAGGACTGTCATCTTCATTTTAGGATTCTCTCTATAAAACGTGCACATCAGAGGCTTGCAAAGGCTTCCTAAGGAGAAGGAGCTTTGGTACAATGTCTCAGGGGCGGAGGAAACCACAGCACTTGACATGCTGTTTTAAAGGCTGAGGGAAATGCTTTAAAAAAGAATTGCTGTCTGTTCCAGATCGTAGTTCAGGGTCCATGTGCAGTCTTTTCTCAGTCGGCATTTCTGATAGAATCAGCAGGATGACAAACTGAGAAAGAAATGTCTGCAGGCTGTGAAATTTGGCCCTCACTAGACTGAGGCTCTGATCTGGAGATAGGCACCATTTGGGCAGATAGTTGTCCCCATGGACACCTCATCATCTCCAGCAGAACCCTGGCAGTCTATGGGAAAATCCTCTGACTTTTCACACAAGAGAAAGAGTGAGATGACCAGAAATATCCTTAATGGCCTGAAAATCAATTAATCAAAGAACTAATCTTTCTGTTGCTTCTTTCCAAGGGAGCTCCCTCTTCCTTCCTTAATGAGGGCTGCTATAAACAGGCTTTTTTCCAATATGTAGTTCATGCTGATGTTCTCCATGTGCCCCTCATTGATCTAGAGAGAAGTCTGCAAGGTATGAGGTTTGATGCATGGTGTAAGTGCCAGAATCGTGGCTGGATGCTTGTAGGTGTATTTTAAGGACATATACCTGACTACTCTCAACCTGAGCCATTCTAAATAGAGAGGACATCTTTTTTTTTTTTTTTTTTTCTTTTTTCTCACTGTGTGTTTAAAGTGGGCAATAATAGCAGTCACTCACAGCTATGATATTCTCCTGGAGCTGCCAGCAGGGTTTTTCTTCTGAAATAAAAAGCAGTGAAATGGAAGATCCCCTGCTGCAAACATGTCCATAATTTGCTGTGCTCGCATGGCTGATCCCCTTGATTTCCTGGGCCCTGTTCCCAACCCTGAGGTGGAAAGGAGCACCCTTTAAATGTTCTCTCTTCCTTCTCCTCTTCCCTGAGATATTTGCTTGCAGTCACTATGCCTCATTTGTGGCTTATTAGATGAGGGATTGGAACAATGATGTAGTAGTGAATTGCTTACTCAGGTTTCTGTCTAGTTCACCTCTCCATTACTAACTTGCTGGATGCCCTAGGTCAGGCCATGCAGGGCATGTCCCTTGCAAATATGTCTCCATAGCCGGCTGCAGATTGACCTGTGCCCCTCTGCACACTGACTGGCTGCACATGAGAGGTCTGGGAACTGTTAGCATGGTGCTGTGCTGAGGAGAAGGGCTCTGCTGAGTGGCTGAGCCTTGCCCAAGCACAGCAGTGTGATCATGGCATCTGGGCCCAAACAGATGCACATTGAGCCAGAACAGGCAGAGGAGCGTGTGTCTGCCTGCACCTATCTGTGTAGGCTGTACCCTTAATCTCCCCGTGTCTTGGTTCTGTCAAAGGGGTCTAATAGCCCTCTGCATCATGGAGGTAGTATGGAATAAAAAGCTATTTATCATTGCACTGCGCTGAGACAGATGGGTTTCATTCCCAGAATAAGTATATAGATAGACCATGATCATCTAAAGCTAATGTTAACACATGGGTACCTGTGATTTACATAAACTAGTCCATGAAAACCATAGTTGGATGGTGCTAAAGAAGAGTTTCTGGGCTATTAAGTGTTTAATTTGGTAGATACAATTCAGTCATGAAATGATCTGCTCTCCTGAAGTGACGAAAGTGAAGGGTTTGCATTGCTTGGTTTATAATACAGGAACAGGGAGGGTTACCATTAAAATCCCTGAATGGACAGGTGTTAGGGAGATCTCCTCAAATGCAGAAATCTTTTGCTGCTTTAATCTGCAATCTGACTAACATCTAAGAAAATCTTCACCTAACTACAGATATTACCAGCAAATTGTGTCGTACATTGTGGAGGAAGAGATCTATCTTGAAAAGGTATTAAAAGCTTCTGTTCCACAGTTGTCATCTGGGAAGATACAGTATTGATTGGTCCTGGAGTTTCGTTTGATTGGTTGCATTGGTGATTACAATATTGATTTGTTTCATATGCTGTGTTTGTTCTGTGCACTGCTCTGTTGCAGCAAGAATTAGTCCGACTTGCCACTTGCTGCATGTTTTTCAGGAGAGGAATCAAGCAGAATTCATTTTTCACCCGACAGTCTTACAGAGTAATTAACTGAAAGGAGGCTGGTGAGAATTACTGAATTACCCAGGGAACACTGCAGAGTCAGAGTCTTTTCAGGCATGTGTAAATAAGGAAATTTGCATTCTCCAAATATTTAAAGCAAATATTGTATTCGAAGGGAAGTGTGTAATTTGAAAAAGTGCAGAAATATAATCATAGCTGCAAGCAGTTTCAAAAACTTGCTGCCACAGCTAAGGCAGAAGGGAGATCTGTGGAGTAGCTGCTGAGCTGCCCCTTGCAATGCTGTGGCAAGGGAGGAAAAGGAGATTGACTGCAACTTCCCATGTCAGTTCACGCCCTGGCCTGAGATTTGCTAAATGGCTTGTCTTGTCTTCATCTGCCTTTATCATCACTAGTGCCTTGGGCCTGAAGAGCTAATGTTCAGATGCAGGGATGTACGAGGGAGCTGGTATGAAAACAGAAGTCATTCTGTTTAAATTGTGCAGTGGCACACTGAATGCAGAATCCAAGTGAAACCTTCACCAATAGAAGGTCCTTAGCATTGCCCTGAGGTGACATGAGTTGTTTCTCTAATGGCCACTTATGTCCCCAAAGGAGAGCGTCTGCTGTCCCATGATTGGAGAGGGGCACATCTCATTAGATGCTGTCATAGGTTCCAGAAGAAGAAAAGTTTTCAACATGAATTTTAAATACTCACTCTTAGTCATCCCATCTGGTATGAGATACTAATTAAAAAAGTGAGACATTTCTAGGCCTACATGTGTAATTTGGGAAGAAATGAACATACTCAGAATGTGAGACAATGTCGCATGGTGTTGCTATTGCACTGAACCAAATTTTAGTTGGTATTGGGTACCATAATTAATTGCTATGCTAATTGATATGCTCCAGAGCACATCTAGAGCCCTCGGGTTTTTTTCCCAGTGGTAAAACTGAAGAAAGGTAAAAGTGACTTATCACCATTTGCTTGACTTTCCTGAGTGGAAAGAATTAAGAAAGAGCAAAGCAATGAGAGCCTCAGAGGTGAAAGTCACACTTTAAATAAACATATTTCCAGTAACGTATAAAAAGGTAAACAAAGTAGTAAGACAGAGTGCTGCTTTTCATTGCCAAAAGTGCATGCGTGTGTGAATATGTATATAGGCATGTGCTGGAGAGCATGAAGACACTTAAAAATGCTCAATGTTTAGCAAAATGAAGTAAAAATCCTTCCATTTTAAAGCACTTGCTTTGCTTTTACAGCTGATGTGATGAATGGGACAGGATAACAGATTTTCCTCACAGATATTTCTGTGGGGAAAACCCCTAAATTCAAACAATTGTGCCTTTTGTACAGAGATTAATCTTAAATTTGACACATAATTTATAATTATCAGTCCATCCCAATGTAATTTTTTATGTCTTCAGAGTTGAACATGTAATGTTTTCTGTGAATTTTTAGAGCAGTCATAATATACATTCATAACGAAGATTGTTAACATCAGTAAAGGGCCACTTAACTCTCTATTCTACTAATACTGATTAGGAGAGGACTGGGATTAAAGAGCCTCCTAATGTTGGAGGCATTGCCAGAGGGTCATGAGCAATTTGCTGCTGTGTGCCAGATGGATCTGTACATGCCGGGAAATGGAACTCATTAGTGCTGTCTAGTTTTTCCTTTTGAAATGTCTTTTTTATATATATTTAACAAATATTTGACATTATGCTGAAAAAGTAAAACTGAAAATTGACATCTGAAATCTGGAGGGGCTTTTTTTTTTGCCTGAAAAGATTGAGTGTTCTCAGATTAGCTGGGAAAAAAAAAGAAAAAATGTGTTTTGGTTGGCTACCTGAGAAAAATAAAGGAGGAAACATTAAAGAAGCAGGAACCATTAGTGAGAATTTTACTTGTCAAAACCCCTACTTTTTTTCCAAAAAACATCCACTGAACTTGTGGTTGAGCTGTTCTGGAAACACAACGTGGCACTGAGTGGTGACTGAGACAAGGAATATTGCCTCATTGCAGGGAGCTCAGCATTTGTGTGGGGGTTGTCCTGGTGCCCAGTGGGCATATAGGTCATGACTGCTCTTCTACAGAGACTGTCTACTTTCCTGTGGCCATCAAAGCATCCTGCTCCTAAGAGCCAAATGTTCACAATGCAGGAGGTGTCTGTATTTCTATACAGGCCTATACAGATCACTTTCCTTTATAGAATTTGTATAGAAGGGAAATGGCTTTTAATCTGTACATCAAGCCATTTGTTGCAGCATGGCTTTGGGTGCCTCAATGTGTGTGTCTCTTGCTTGCAATATTATGGTCTTCTATGTGGTTACTTGTTCAGTCACCTAACTGCCAGGACAAATGCTTACATTATGGACAGACAGAGGTATTGCATCTGGCTATCCACGAAAATATGCTTCGTAAAAGAGAGCTTTTATTGTTCTGAGAAAGCAACTATGTTTTAATGAAAGTCACCCCTATGCAAGGTGAAACTGCTGTGCAGTGTCTCTCCAACCCAGAAATCAATTCATATTGCTGCTTTCCAGGGTAACTGCAACTTTGGCTTGAAATTCATTCTCCAAATCTTTCAATCAAGCTATCCTGATCATTATAATACATAGAGATCTGCTGCACCATGGCTGTATGATCATTAAATTGGGGGAAAAACTGCTACTGCACATATGTTGACAACCAATTTATTCATCGCAAAATAGTGAAGCATTGAGTATCCATTCTGTGTCAGTTGGAGGGCACTGTGCTATATTTGTTGCCATCATCATTATAAGGGTTACAAATGATCTACCTGGAGCTCGGCATATATCTTCTAGGATGAAGTGTCAACACAAAGATAATAGGGGTGAATTTAGAGTACAGCTTGAGGTACGCTTGCTGCTTTGCACTGTAAGTCAATAGAAGTTGGTTGGACACTGTGCAAAAAGAAAGTAGTGGAAGAAAAGTCTGGTTCAGTAACCTCACTTTAAGCATATTTGTTTGGAAGCTGATTGTTTACCCTGCCCAACACTGACAGCAGCTAAGTACAGTAAAAGTGATCTTCTTTTGAATAATCTTTTTTGTCCTAATCTTCTTTTGTGGTGTTGTCATGAGGAAGTACATGGAAGGAATAATCAGGAGACCAGATGGCATTTTGAATAGTGGGTCTATTCAGACATTTTCAAATCTCTAATTGGTCATTGGTTTTAAATGGTAATATGCTTCACTGGTAAATCAGTTCTATTCTCTCTTTTTGATATTTGCGAAGAATTATGAAAGAAATAGATGTATTACTAGGAGTGGTACCAAAAAATCAGCATTCAAACAGTGATGCTAAACAGTGACTATGAACTCCAGCACATATGAATAAGATGACTGCCATTCAAACTGATTAACAAGTGACAGGCTGAAGAGAAATGCAGGGAAGTGTTTTGTGTTTTTATAAACTAGCAAAACTAGAATGACTTGGGTGGAACTATGCTGGCTAACACCAGCAGAGAATGCGGTTTGATATCTGTTGTTATATCCTTGCTTCATATGGCATTTCTTGCCTGGAGGAGAACGCATCAGGAACAGCAGGAGGAACTTGTACAAATGGGTTTAGGTCAAAACAAATAGATCTCAACTTCTAAAGGACGTATGTGGTATTAGACTGTGGATGAAATGCTGTGATCTTTTGCTCACTCAACATGCTGACTTAAGTAGGAAGTCATAGTGAGAAGCACCTCTGGAGAAGGCAAGTCAGGATACATTCCCAAAAAGTGCTCCCTCAGTACGTTATCTGGTGGTATAATGATTGGTTATGTGATGGTAGCCATCTGGTTCATCCTCATTTGAAATGTTATGGGTGCTGGAGGAGGAGATGGTATCTGCAGAGCAGGGCACTGGCCTTGCTAAGGTACAGCATTTCTGCTGGAAGGTTGCAGACATGAAGCTGTGCTCCACTGGAAAGATAAAAGGAAGGAAGTAAAAGGAGGCCAACCAAAGGATGACAAGGGAACTCAGGCTGACATTACTGAAGGAAATTGCTCAAAGTTGATGTTTCTTTCTAAGAATACATTCTGGGGGAATTTTTTTGGTGAAATACTGTCTCTGTACCCTGTTGTGACCCAGATTCTCTCTTACAAGGTCTTTCAACTGGAAGCCATCTGTAAAAGAAGCATTTGGTGATGTTTCTGCCTACAGACATTGAGACACAAAAGAAGGAATTGAAGTATGAGAAGGAAGGGCTTGGAAAAGGAGCAGATACAGATGTTATACCAAGGTACAAAGTGGAGTAGGGTCTGCCTTGGTGGCTGTATGCAGGGTGTTTTTCTGACAGTGCACATTGGAACAGCAAGGTTCTCAGTGGATTCTAGAGAAGTTTTGACACTGGGGAAGGTACAGAGAACAATGCTTGGGATGGACCCTATAGAAGGGCTTGTTAGTGTTGGATATGGAGTAAAGGGGAGATGGCCAGCTAGGAGATGCTGCCTGCACAGCAAGGAAAACAAAGCTTTGAAAGCACTTGCCTCTTCAGTTTCTTTTCTTCAGCCTGCAACCCTTGCTTTGTGCTGGCCAAAGCAATCTCCGGTGAATGGCTGCCAAGGTGTGTTGAGCACTTCAGTGTCTGGGTTGAACATTTTTAGAATTTAAAAAGTTACTGTGTATGAGTCAACAATATAGTGCCTTAAAGAAGCAGAAAGATGTCATATGCACTTGTTAAAACATCTTGTTTCAGAGACATTTGGATCCGCAGGGGTTCTTTGCACTTTTCACAATGCGGTTGACAAAATAGGATCAAGATACACCAAGAAAGAGCACCAGCTCTGAAAAAAAATATCATCACTATATGTGAAACGCAGATGGTGCTTTTGGTACTTGATATTATAGCTGTTTTTAAGTTTATTGGAGAAAAATATGGATTTTTAAATCTTACACCTGCATGCTGAGAGAAAGCATATGCAGAGACTCAGTGAATCCCGTTGTGTATTCCGAGCGGATCATTACACACTCAGAGCTGGAGTTTGCCTTTCTCCCCATGAGCAGTATTTAATTCTGGAATGGTTCTGCTGAAGTCAGACACAGGCACAGTGGAAGATGAAAAGGACATATGGTTTCTGTCCTGTGTATTAATGGTCTGATTGCAAAGATAAAAAGCATGTACAGGTTTTTTTTGCGTGTACCCTGTGCACATGCTTGTGCATTCATGGACACACCTGCACCCAAATGTGCCTGACTGTAAGGAGGTGTC
The DNA here is from genome assembly GCA_033124195.1 of Coracias cyanogaster. Lineage (NCBI taxonomy): Eukaryota > Metazoa > Chordata > Aves > Coraciiformes > Coraciidae > Coracias > Coracias cyanogaster. Next base: position 92,233 of record JAVSBS010023731.1, on the reverse strand, counting down.
AGCAGGGTAAACAGAGCAGCTTACAGGGATTAGATCAGAGAGACTTCTAAGAACGGCTTCTTTGCAGGAGTAACAGATCAAAGCTAGCTAGATGTTTAAATACAACTTCATGCAAATATCTGTGAGTTAGTGTCCCATCACTGCCTCTGCCTTCTGTCAGTGCTTCCCGTGCTGCTGAGCATGACTGGTCCCTTACATCATTTTCTGCAATCATGGCATATATGTTTTCCTTTGATATTGCTAGGGAAGCTGTGCCCTCTTTGCTGGCCTTCTCAAGACGCTTTTGGAATTATAATGTTGCTTTTTGTCATCCTTTTAGTTATATTTCTTTACCTGTTTCTGTACTTCTTCCCAAATTTTGTGCTTTCTGAAGCGTCTTTGTGTTTCATAGAAGGGAAGCTCAGAGTTATGCTCTGCACCCCAAATGTCAGATGTTCTCAGTACATTTGCACTGTAATTTATATGTGAAATTATCCTTTGGTCCAAGTGGGTGGATAGGTGTATGTGCATCTTTGTGACCTTTCTTCTCTCTACTCTTAACCAGATTGTCTCTAGGATGCTCAGATAGCTAAGCTATCTTAGAGCGGTTCAGCTTTTTAATCCACCACAAACTTCTTGGGACTCTCTATGCCTTTGATCCCAGCTGGAAAATAAGGTCAATTCTCTAACTTATAGGTGTGCTGTAAGAATAAACTTGTGACCCTGTGTTGGGAAGAGCCATGTGAGTACACAGTCACACAGGTAGGTTGCTCACTGGAGTCCTCTCTGCATGGAAACTTCTTTCCCGCTCCTTGATATCCTTCCTGTAATCTTGCTGCAGCCTATGAAGAACAAGTTTTGCTCTCACAGCTGGTCCTCCTCAGCTGTGCTTGTAATGTGAAGGATGCATTTGGAAAACTTACTTTTATCTGCAGTGAGGAAAGACATTCTTATTCTGGGGTACAGCAAGTACACTGGCTTCACCCACCAACAAAGTAATGCAAGAGAGTTGAAGATCCTCCTTCTACCATTAAGCTCATGCCTCTTGTGAGAAGTACAGTTTTCAGGTTCCCCTTTTACAAATGCAGTGGAAGGCCAAAGCGGATTTTCCTTGTCAAGTTTTCACCTGTTTTGTTAGCTTTGAGATGACTTCTTGACACCAGGAACTAAGGGGCAGAAATATCAAATAGTAGCTCTTCCCCTATGCTAGAATCTCACATTCTTTTCTCCTCGGGCTGTGCGATCTGCAGGCAGGCTGTTTGCATAGTAAGTGTCATGTCAAGTCAAGGTTAAAACAGGATTATTTATTCCTTTTTTCAACTCAAGATCAAAGTACAATGCACACTGTATGGAAATCATATTTGAAACAGCTGAGTTCAATTACCTTCTCGAATAATTGTCAGGAACATGCAGTTGCTTTTGAGGTAGAGGGTATTACTTACAAGAAAACCTGACCTTGGACATAGGCACATGGCCCTCTGATTTCAATGTATGGCTCTTCAGACAGAATGTAAATCCTGCTGAGGGTCAAATCCAAGCTGCTGAATAGCAGCATCAGTCAGAGGCCAGATACTGCCAACTAATCAGACATCCTGCCATTGGGAACTCGGAAAAAAGACTTGTGCCAAGCATGCTTGAGCGTAGTTTGCTGATGTATTTTGGCTTGTGTGTGCTGGCTACAGCATATCCTGAGGGTATGGCAGTCCAGCTCTGCTTATCCCCAAAACTAAGCTTCTTGTTAGGGCAGTGAATGTTTACAAGCCATGTGAGAAACCTGCTGCAACTGCCTACTGGCTTCAGCTGCACCACCTGCGTCTTGGAGAGCAGGCCTGTAGGACCACCTGGTAGCACAACTGCAGAGGCATTGCTGTTGCCTGTGAGTTTAGATCTCAGTTCCAGAGTTGCACTTCTCTGTTTGTTCCTCCCAAGGACAACTTTTAAACTTCCCTGGTGCCAGTTCCAAGTGGGTGGAGCAGTGGCTAAAGAAGCTGCTTTGATTTAAGCAAGTGAGGGGGCAGTGCTACTCTGTCTGCCTGATTATTTATCTCCCTAGTTACACACAGCACTTACTTTCTCTGGAGTGATTCAAGCATATCATAACCTCTTGCTTTAGCTCTTTTATCATGCTGGTTTGCTGCTACAGTTCAGTCAGAAATCTGTCTTGGCATCTGTAGAACACAGGATGTCATCTCATTTTATTGGGTTCCGATGTGCCTCCCCCATGTTTTTTCAAGTTTCCCGTTTGTCATGCAGAAGGCTCCGAGAACTGTATTGGATGCTTTGGAGCTTGCCAGAATAGTCTCTGACAGTATGAAAAGCTTCCCTCCAATGTCATCTACAGATAAATGGGTGTGAGGACAGATGCTCAGCAAGGCTGGCTCTGTCCTGGAGCATGCCATCTCTGGGAATGCAAACAGCATCTCACTGTGCTCAGGGATTCTCAGAGAGGTTTTAACCAAAACATCTATTGATTTCAGCATGAACAGTAGCAGGCTCATGTTTTTTCTCCTGCTCTGCTATGGATGCATTCACAAAACATAAAAACACTAGAAGTGAAGTATGTGAGATCTGAGCTTAAATTCTGGGTCAGTGGAAATTCTGAAGTCAGTACACAACCTGAATTTTGCATTATTACAGTGAGGCCCATTTAATTCTCTCCTTCTCAGGTACAATTACATTCCCATACCTGGTACATCTTGTTACTCTACAACATCTTTTGCCATGTGTAGGAGATTGCTTCCTCATCACCTACTCTGGGTAAGTTTGGAATTGCATGAAGGAATGTTGGATACAGTATCTCCTGGATGGTCCTTTTGGAGGTGATGCCTAATGAGACTGATGTACAATATAGAAGAAAGAACATACGAACTAGACTGTGGTTGAGTTTTGGGGAATAAATGAATGACAACAAGAGAGAAGGATTACCTAGTAGCGTAGTCCCTCATATGTGTGCCATGAGTTCTTATGTGTTTCAGATGAGTCCATGCATATGAAGTACATGGAGGTGGACAGAGTTCGTACTTTTCGTATTGCTAGATGTCTCTGCCACTCCTTTCTTCTCCCAGTTTTCCCTTGTTCTAGCATGTTCCTCCAATGGGATACAGTCCATCATTATCTTCTCCAGCTTGTGTACTTCCCATAGACCACAGTTCCTCAAGAACTGCTCCAGCATGGGACTTCTCCATGGGATACAGTCCTTCAGGAACAGACTGCTCCAGAGTGGATCCCTCATAGGCCACAAGTCCTGCCAGAAAACCTACTCCTGTGTAGGCTTCTCTCTGTGGGCTGCACTTCCTGCCAGAAACTTACTCTAGTGTAGGCTCTCTGTGGGCTGCAGTGGGCTATCTGCTCCCACCATGGTCCTTCAAGGGCTGCAAGGTATAACTGGCTTCACCATGTTCTCCATGAGCTGCAGGAGAATCCCTGCTCCAGCACCTGGAGCATCTCCTCTCCTCCTTCTTCTGACTTTGGTGTCTGCAGTGTTGTTTCTTTCACATTTTCTCATGCCTTTCTCAGCTGCTGTTACACAACATTTTTTACCCTTTCTTAAATGTGTTGTCGCAGAGGCACTGCCAACATCACTGACAGGCTCAGCTTTGGGCAGTGGCAAGGCCATCTTAGAGCCAGCTGGAGCTGGCTCTGTCCGATGTGGGGTCAGTTCCTGGTGTCTTCTCACCAAAGCCCCACCTGTAGTTCCGCCCTGCCAAAACCTTGCCAGCTAAACCCAATACAAAAGGTGAGAGACTTTTGATTGGAGCATCTTGTAGTTTTGAATTTGCCAAGGACATTCTGATTCTTTTGCTGGACAGGCTCTTGTTTGCTTAGCCAGTGGGAGGTTTGGAAGCTTAATGTGTATAAAAGAACATTTGTGTGCATATGGAGTGAGACAGGTAGCAGAAAGGTGGTAAGTAACCAGTGTCTATGTGTTGTGGCAATTCCTTCAGAGACAATGTACCCAGAGATGGGGTTTCACTTCGCAGCTCCTGAGCTGAGAGTTGGGAACAGTTGGTTTCTCTGTCTTTGTGCATCTCAAACTTTAGGGAGAATTGATTTAATTTCATCTTGTCTGACCCTGATTAATGAAAAGTCATTTCTGCTAGTTCTGGGCAGAAAAAATAATCTTTGACTATTTTGTAACTTTGCAGATATATGTAGGTGTGTGGCAGGAAGTTCCATAATTCTAGGAATTATGACAAGGCATCCATAAAGATGAGGCTGAAACTCTATGCAGCAGCATTGTAGCTTAAAGGAGCGTTATTTAATACCTATTAATGGAACTGCTGAAGCATAAATACTCTCAGCTCAAACAAATTTTAACTCCTTTGTGCTGGCAGTTTTGGAGCAGGATGGCAGATCATTCGCAGCTGTCTCGCAGGATGCTGTTCCCTTCATTCAGTACAAGAGTTTGTGTTGTGGGGGCAAAAGCTGGGCTCATAGGCTGGGGGAGGATTTGCAGGAGTATATGGGCAGGCAGCAGCCCTGCCAAGAGGCAGGAGCCCTTTTACAGGCTTAGTCCTGATGTTTCCTGAGCCTTAGAAGAACTGCACTTGCAACTGGTTGCAGCACAGATGTTCCCAGAATAGTTTTCGTTCATTGTATTTAATAGGGAGTGACTTCAGCCTTCTTATGCAGTATGCTGGCTGTGGGGACACTGCAATCCCTGCCTTGGTTTTGCTGTCCCCTTTGGTAGAAACAAGCAGCTCAGGGTAATGCTTGTGCAGGTACAGAGGCTGAATTTGTCCTGCTTGATGGTAAGCCTTTAACAGAGCACTCCTGGGCTTTTCAAGCAAATGCTGGAGAGAGAGGTACCATCAAGGAGTGATCCAGTACAGCCAAGATCAGGACTACTTCTTGGGGTTCTTGAGTCTTTGCAGAGATTTTTAAGATCCTAGACCTAACAGCCCAATAATACAGCTGTCTCAGTTAAGTGTCTCTGAAGTCCCTTTCCTTTTATTCTAGTTTCATACTGTTTACTCACAGGTTCAAAGATACTGAGTGTAGCTCCTGCACATCATGGGACTGGCATATAAATAATTACTAAGAACAATGCATGTTGGATAATTTGCATGCAAATCTTTTAGTGGTTATGGGACACAGGGATATCTTTTAATGCCATTCTTTGAAACACAGGATTAAAATAAATATATAAGATCAATTTCCTGGGCAATAACATCATTCCAGAAGTTGAGGCTTAAGAAAGAACAATTGTTAACATAAAATGGATAATAAATGAGAGTGAGCAATTTTATAATCCATTTGCTTCTGGGGCATGCCTACACAAGAAGTCGTTCTGGAGACTGATTTAATGAAAATTGTTACAAACTCCCTGTGTGGACTCTAAGATAGGTTAGGCTTGCATTGTGCCGTGAAGTGTGATTCTTGGCATGTTCAGACAGGCCACAGATTGCTAATTATAATAAGTGACGAAGCTGCACCAGATCAGGTTTCTGCCATGCAGTATCTAAGCAGAGGCTCAAATGGCGCGTACCAAAATCTGTGCCGTGTTCTCTGACTGCCAAACCAGATCTTTCAATGTCAGAGTCACACTTCAAAGATCTTTAAGAAACACTGGACTGAGAAGAGTAACAAAAAGCAAAAAAAATATATTGATCATGGTGTTGGGGCTTGCTGTAGGGCTAGACCTTCCGTTTTGTCAGTGGCAGCTTGGACAGTTTTCACATCATGCTGCAGCCAAATAGGAACTTTTTTTTTCTCCGGGGTGCAACTTTTTAAAACTAAAGAGGTGTTTTGACTCTCTCCTGCTGCAACTTATGCCTGAAGAACTGCTCTGGAGCATAGCTCAGTGGAGCAGAGCACAGTGCCAGCTCCAGAAACACCCCATCCCCAAATTTCCATTTGTAGGCTGAGAAATGCCCTTCCACATCCCCAGGGTGTCATTGGAAGAGTCTTGAGTTTGTGGGCAAGGTGAGGGACTGGATGGGAGTGTTGTGTGCTTGCCTTCTCTGGAGATGAACTGTCTCTGTCTAGTACTGGAACACTTGGGATAAAAAGCTTCCATTACACAGCCCGCTGCTGAGACTGTTCAACCAAGTGTGAGGATGGTTCCTGGCTCATCTGTTCTTTCAGGCTTTTAATCAGTTATCAGATATCCTTATGGTGAGGAGTTGGTGCCTGATGTTACTGAGGTACATACCCGAGTGTTCACCTTTATGCAAATGGGTTCTTTCTATGTTGGATTTCAGGCAGTCATGAGCTATAGTAAGGAATTAAGTGTCACGTAAAGAAGAAATGTTGCCCATTGATCAAGATGTGCTGCCCCAACAGTCTATGCTGGCTGTGAACTGGCTATTGCCTCAACTACAGAGCCTGGTTTTTAAGCTGAAGCTACACCAGCTCATTTTCTTAGATCTGGAGGTCCCCAGAGTGGACCATTCAAAAAAGAACAGATGTTGGCCTTTTCAAGCATCTGTATGCAGAATTACAGGTGTTTATACAACACACACACAAAAGCTGCAGACATACTGCAACTCTTGCAATGGTAATGTCATTGAGCTGCTGCAGAATGTTTACTGGGTGGGTATATGCACTGCTTGACTACTTTCAAAGGTGAGGGCAATCCTCCTATACTGAAAAACAAGTCTTTAGCCAAACCATAATACCTAGAAGCACTCAGTTGCTTTGTACCTGTTCCCACACTGCAGCAGTGCTGCAGCTGGGTCTGCCATCACTCTACACCCATGTCAGAGGACAGAGCATCACCAAATAATCACAAACTCAGAAGTCATCTTGACATAATCAAGGATTATATTTTTAACTGGAGAGTTGAGACAGAGATAAGGAGCAAGCAAGATATAATCTATATCTCCCTTTAAACTTGTCCCACAAATAGCAGCAGATCTTCCCAGATGTAAATCAGCATAGCTCCACTGACTGGAAAGAACAATTGTAATTTATCCTGCCTGAAGGCCTGCACAGAAGGTGCTTGAGGTTTCTTGCAATTCATTGGAGACTTATGACATTGAGAGCAGGCATTTGATCTCCACTGTCCTCTGGAGCGATTTGCAGCACAGGCAACTTATAATTACAAACACTTGATAAGTCTCCTTCAGAGAAACTGAGGAGTTTGGTAAGATGCTTGAGTCAGTGCTGGCTGATTTCATTTCTTGTAAGGAAGCTGTATTTCTGCGATTTTGATCTCAGCACAAAGGCACCGTGCAGCAGTACTGTATTAGAGGTTCTGAGGGTTCAGCCAAGCTTTAAAGTATTTCAAGGATCTTCTTTGTCTTGTGGAGATCAGTGGGTTCCTTTCCAGCTGAGCTGAAAAGCCTGGGGGAAACAAAAGGAACCTATTTCAAGCCATTTTTGTGGGAACAATACCTCTCTGCAACACCTGACATCTTATGCAGCTGGTAAATACCATTCCCTATCAGCTGCATAACCTTTTTTAGCAGTGTTTGGCCACCTACACCTCACCACCAAATTTCCACTCTGTTTGCCTCTGCTGACATTTATATAACAAAGAGCTACTAACTGCTCCTTTTTCAGCCCAAGGAAGTTGAGCACAGGAGGAAACAAATATGATGGGCATCATACAGCAGTACTCAGAGGTGTGCCGCTACCTGTATATCCAGCCTCTGTAATGGTTATATTGAGCCATTGCTCAGAAAAAAAAAGTGCTGCTGGGTGCTTGGAATGATTTAACTCTCTTGTTTCTGGGACAAAAATTGATGCTGTTACACACTAGCTCCTTTCTCTGCTGGATGTCTTACTATTGTTGAAGCTTACAAAATACTGTGATACAAAGAAAACACAGGGCTTTGGGCATGGGCTTTTCTGCCAGGCATTTCTAGGTATCACTTATGTTGCCCTGTAATTAGGAACAAGAGAGCACAGGAATGGAGCTGATAGTCTCTTCTTTCTCATCTTGCTCTCTCCAGTCATGGATGGGGACTTCTGGGTCTGAACATGAATGGGAGAGAGGAAGAGGTGAAGGTCCTGCTTGCAGAGCTCAGCATGTGAGTGGAGCTTTCTGGACTTCTCCTGCTCTTCCCTTCTACACCTGAGAGTCTGGGTCTCTTCTATAGAGTCTAGGCAGCTGTACATACATACATCTTGCTGGTTGGTGTGTGCCTCTGGGAATGGCATTTTGCTGTAGTCTTCAGTTCTGCTGGTGGGCCTGTGTGAAGTCTTGCATCAACAGTCACAGAGAGCCTTGCCCCCCTGTGTGTCTGAAAGTCACATTGTGGAAAGGTACCACAGTCATTTCTCACTTGATGTCTGGTCATACTGGAATATGGCTTTGCCTTAGATTTCCTGTGATCTGCTAGCTTCAAGGAGCTGTAGAATTTAAAGCAGTTAACAAAGACTGCTATCCCCCAGGGACAGAGCTGCCTTGAGAACCAGTTGACAGTGAAGGTTTTAACCTTGATTTCATTATCTATAGAAACTTGGGATTTTTGCTGAGTTTGTCTGAAAAGTGGTCAACAGGTTTACCTTACCTTGTTCACTTATGATGGAGAGCAAGGCTCTATAATGACACATCCATGCCTAGTTAGAGCTGATGTTTATTAAAGACGAATACATTTTTGCTAAGAGGTTGAGTAAAACGCATAAGGAAAAAAAATTATACTGCAGACAATAACAAGGTCCCAGAATTGCCTTGAACTGTACAACTGAGATTCTCAAGTACTGTCAAGTCATCCCTGTGTAAGACTGAACTGCTGACATTTTTTTAATTACAACATATTTATGAAATGGAGTAACACTCCTAATCAGTCGTGTGTGCTTGCATTCCGTCTTTTATGCAGCATCTTTATTCTAATTGAATAACTTTTCATTAAAATGATGTACTCCACAGCCATTGGACACAGAGATCACACTGTACATAACAGGTTTTTGGGGAACTCACCACTCACCTTTTTTTTTGTAGTAAAAAAATCACTGCTGAGCAAAACTAGTCTTTCTGGGAAGGGGAGCCCTACAGCAACACAGTGAAATTGTGGTTTGGCTAAGATAATGGCATTTCAGTAAGCTCAAGGCTCTCCTCAGCAACAAGTAATTGCTGATGTTTGAAGGCTGCGATAGGATTTCCTGTACTGTTTTCAGACTGTTTTTCTGGATAGCCATGATGAAAAATTAGCAGACTTACCTAGCTGTAGCTTAGTGAAGTATGAACCTTTCCTGAAGGTTTTTAGAAGCTGAGGCAAACTATAAATTCCCCTTGTTGCTCTGCACTCCTGAAGCAGGAGTATGGAATAGCAGAAGGCTTTGCTATTTTTGGAATTTTGGGAAATGCCATTTTGCTATGGTCTGGGCACTGTGTCTTTGGTATCAGAGGCAAAGTGAGTAAGGTATAAAGGAAGTAATTTCTGCATTGTTGCAGTCATTGATTGATTGCTCTGCAAACCCCATGCTGCTGGAAACCACAAGCACACATGAAAGATGGGGAATGGGATGTAGAATCTGGCGGTGAGTGAGTGGCAGAGTGTGGCTGTGCCGCTGTAGGAATCAAAGATCAGAACAAGCACTGAAAGCTAATCCATAAGATGACTCACGCGATAAGAACTTATCAGGATGATAAAGTATGTGAGGTCTGTGTGGTCTGTTGCAGTTAATACACTATGAATAAGCAAGGCAGATTATGGGTGACGATATTCACAGCCATGCTACGCGATACATGCACGTCAACACTGCTGACAGCATGGAGAATTCAGCAATAATCAATAACTTCCAATTGTTTGGTCCTAATCATCAGCATTTAGTGACCCAGAGTAGCTTTCTTCCAAATAATTGAAAGGTTTTGAAAACATGCATCATGGAACTACAATATTTGTTCTTCAGGGCCACATTGTTACGTTAAATTGCCTGTCTAGATGGTCAGGTTGTGGATGCTGGCATTTTACCTAACTGTACCATCCTTCACATGCCCTACGGGGAAGTCTTGCAGATTTTAAGAAATTTGCAATTAGACTAGGAAGAACAAACCCGAAGCCATTCCAGGCAGATAGTTGAGATACTATAATTTGAAAATGTGCTTCAGAGCTAGGAAAGGCCAAAGAGTTTTGCAGTAAAGTACTGATTCTCCAGAGAATTCTGAAAGGAGGGTCTGGAAACTGCAGCAGATAAGAGAGAGGGTTTTTTTTTTCAAACAGCAATAAAGCACTTGGAGTATCCATGTAACTTTTGTGAAGAAAATATCTCTCTGGAAGCTGCTGCACTTGTCTTTGAATGAGTTATTGTGTCTTAGCAAACTGTAGGTGTTGTTGAAATCCTTCCTTGGAAGACTCGAGGGATGAAGGCAACCGTTTTAAGGATTGCACTGCCATCATCCCTATGAGACCTGGCACTGGAGAACAGGAGAGCAATGACAGCCAGTGTTTTCTAGGTCCAGAACTGCTGTCCTTGTTTCCCATAATTTCCAACATAACGAGCGCCTTAGTGTCAGGTAAGTTTTTAAAAGAGACGCTCTCTTAAAAACAAACAGTCACTGCCAGCAGGGTTGCAAGTGGGGACTAGTAAAGGATGATCTGATGAGGATAGTTAACTGCAAATGGGATGTGGATTTCACTCTAATAGTTTATCAACAGGAGCTTTCTGAAAAGCCCTTAAGTGTGCTGCCAAATCCAGCTTCCAAAGCAAGGAAAGTAATACAAGTCCAATATTGTTAATGTCAGTGGTTTCTAGTTAATTATTTGTTAACTGAAAAAAATCACTAAAGAGCACAGAGCATTGTTTAATCTTTGCTTTGTGTCTCTTTATTCAGATACTATGCTCCTTTGTTATAAATATATTTTCCTCTTCAAAGATCTCTAGCTCTCGTAGTAGACTTTATAGAATATATTGTTCTTTTGATATGTCCAGAAGACATTTCTGCAGTTAAAAGAAGGAAAAGGAAATTCTAATTTCAAAACTGTATGTGTGCCCGGCTTAGTACTTCCTGCAAGAAGAGAAAACCTATAAGGAAAACAATAATGACTTATGTTGCTCAAACAATTATTTTGTTGCCTTCTATTTTATTTTGAACTCTCATTTAAGAAACTCTATAAGTCTTCTAATGCTGATATCTGCTCTTTGGTCATAATGTTTCCCCGCTGCCTAGTTAAAGTAAGGAGAAAAGAAGCCTCATGTTCCATATGTTTATTGAGGGAATTTTTTATGTGTGCAGTTCACATAAAATTGCATCCATTCTGCTGATGATCCATAGTGCAATTCCATTAACAAAGCAGCACTCTACCTTTGTGTGTGCTCTTATGCCTAAAGCCTGTTCTTGTTGTTGTCTCCCATAAAAATAGAAGTTTGCAGGTGATTTAATTCAGTTCATTTCCAGTTCTGTTTTATTTTCTTTGTTTGTAGCCCAAATAACTTTTTAGAAAATGTTTGATAGAATCATTTTCATTTTACATTCAAGATAAAACTTGTACTGAAAGTAGAATGCATTTATTTGGTAAAATTTTTCAGTTATATAAAATGGGAAGTTGATTTTTTTTTCTTTCTTTCACTCTGTTTTCCTCCTTCCACCTTTGAGAGACGAGATACTATTTTCTGTAAAATGTGAAGAACACAAATGGCATTACGTGCCATTTCTCTATAGCACCAAGGGCTCCTTGTGCATACAGGGTTTATACAGCTCTTGAGTCAGCCTGAAATTGTATATTCTTCCAAAACAAGGATGAACAATGGTCTAGCTCAAAGCTTGCTAAGATGGGAGCAGTTTTCATAGATGCCTTGGAATCAACAGTTCTTCTAAGGCCAGTGGCCACTGTTTCTAACAGAGCTTGTTGAGTTTAACGTAGTGCTGTGTTGTTGCTTCACAAGGACATCCCTGAGGAAATCCTCCATAATTTAGGATATCTAGAAATTACACATTCAAGGTAAAACATTCCACCTTGTCAGACCTACCCCAACAAGCGTCCATCAAGCACTCTGCAGGATTGTTGAGGTTTAATGAATGGGACTGAGTTATCCATTGCAATTCAATGCCTTGACCAGAGACCCCAGAGTAAGGGGTGCAAGTAAACTTGTTTGCTGTCCAGTTTACAAAAAGCCTGTCAGTGGCTGACAGGTTGCTTATTGCCTGACGTACTGACTAATATGGTCTTGTGGCTTCCATGTACTCTCCAGCCATCTGCCCACAACCCTCTGGCATCTCTCTGCTGACAGGGGCCATCCTTTCTACAGCACCTAGCACAGCGAAATCTCAGGCCATGGAAAAACAGAGAGTCCTATCAAAGCAATAATAACCTACCTCACTGAGCCTGCCTGTTTGTGCCTTTGTGACGTAAAGCCTGTGGTTTCTCAGGGTTAAGGACAAAACTGGAGGAAAGCAAAGGGAGCAAAGAAACTCAGGAAGATGTTCCTGACCTGAAGTGTGGGCTGAGAATCTGCCCGAAACATGAGAATACATGTGTGGAAGCAAGCAGCAGAATGACATCTAAATGAAACTCATTAATGTGAAGAGAGCAGCTTACCAGCCCTTGCGTCACATGTAGAGCTGTTTTTTCCAATGAAACTGGAAATCACTGGCTCTCTTTCCCTTCCAAGTTAGAAAAACTACTGAACTTGTGCTTCACTGCTGGTCTGGGAAGGTCATCGGGGACTTTCCTCACCCTTTGCCATACACTGCTGTATTATTGACCCTGGCATGGTGGGGAGGGTGCCTTTTTTAAAAAAAATAGCATCACTGGATATTTGCCAAGGCATATTTCCAGATATAGAAACTGATAGGCAAGAGAAAATCCCACATCCCTGTCATCTGACCTCAAGCAACATTGAAATATGGTACATAACGATGCATACATGACCCCTTGGAGGTAATTGCTTGGTACCATTTTCTGTTCTCTCCCTTTATTCCCCTCTTCCTCTTTTTCTAACCTTTCCCTTCCCATTTCTTCTCTTCAGCCTGTATGTGGATCTCTTCGCTTGGGTTTTAGTACCTGAGTTTTAGGACATGTTCCTATTTCCAGGTACAAAAATTTTGCTAAGTGTTAATATAGATAATATAATAGCAGATCCCTTTGTCTGAAATGTGCTTTTAGGTATTACCTTGGTCAGTAATTTAATTGAATTGGGTAGTGACAACACACTGACATTGTTAAGGTTAATGACCCAATGATTTACAAGACAAGGCACATTTACCGGCAAATGGATTTTAGTAATTGTTCTACTGAACAATGAGAATAACAATTTGTACATTGATCCACAAAGTCCTAGAGCAAAGCCTCTGTTCTTAGTTCACCAATGCCCCTGTCCATAAATTCAGTGTTGCTCAGGCAATGTTTTCTTGGCCCTGCTGTATTTTAACCCCATTGCACTGAAATTCAAGTTATTTCCTTCAATGTGATCACAGGTTTTGTTGCCTGTATGGACCATAGCTGGGTATGAAGATGGCAAGAGAAAGCAGAGGATGTGACCTGTCCAGGTAGGACAGTGTTTGTCTTGGCTAGGTCGGTCTAAGAGTTTCTCCAGTCAGTGGTTGCATCTCTTTGACACGTGTTTAATGTCTGTTTCAATAGAATTGGATTGTTCTGTTTCTTTGCCAAAATGTTGTGGGAGGCCATGCCAAATGGGGTAGGAGAATTCTTGTTTAGTCAGGACTATTATACTTACTAAATAACTTTGTCATCTTATAAAACACAAAAGTGTCTGTTTTCCTTAATTTAAGTCATTGCCATTGCTTAGATTTTGCTGACGCCTATAATCAATTTGTTCATTTTGCTTAAATCTTTTAAATATTGTGACAAGACTAACTTCACTGGAGCCTGGTATTTTGTGAATGTTCAAGATTGACTGAATAAGAGCGTAAGAAGTCTTCAGCCAGAACCTTTAAACTCCTGAATATAAGTTGTCTGGATTTCTAGTTAAAGATTCTGATCGTAAGAGAAGGTGTTTAACATCCTTATCAATTAATTATTACTGGAAAATGAAGTATCTAATCAGCATTGATCTGTTGTAAGACTACATCACTGGCATTAGCTGAAACACAGAAGTGTTTATTGGATGTAGTTGTCTTTCTTGCAGTATTATTGACAATGTTATCATTTCCATAGTGGTAATGGACCGGTAGCTGCTGGTTAGATACTCTTTGTTACAATGCACTTTATAAACTTCATTTTATTGTCCTTAGCTTTATTGACCATTGATTTCTTCAGTTGTCCTTTTGCTTCTCTTATTAATTTTGTGTCATCCGTGGCTTCTAGTGTATTGTTGCCAACTTTCTCTCTTTTACATTTGATGCTTATTGGCATTTCCCCCTGTTTATAGGTACTTTCACTACCCCATCATGCCACAATGAGATTGCCTGGTCAAGGTTTTATAGCAATTATCAGTCATGTGTTCTTCATTAGACTGTATGTGATGTACCCAAGTAAAATTGCAAGACTTCTGACCTTCAGCACTATATTCAGTATAACATTATTCTTAGGCCTCTATTGGATCTTAAGTAGCAATATTTTATAATAAATGAATACCCCCCCCTTTTAATAATTAAAAGTAAAAAGAGAAATTAAAAAGAACATTAACTTTTAACATTATTCTGTACTAAAAAGATAGAAGCATGAACTAACTAGAAATGACTGGGTTCTTTTAAAGAAGAATATTCTAGCTGTAGTTATCCAGTTATCTAGCTGGAGTTGTCCAGTACAGTGATAGAGGTGGTATGTTGGTGAGTTTTTTGGCAGAGGTTATTTCTCTCAGTGGGCCTGCAGCCTGCAGTTCAGGAAGATACCAGGGTTGCAAAGGCTGGATGGGGATTAGTTCCATGGTTTGCTAAACTGCTGTCTGTAATTTCACACAGATCATAGAGACCGTTAGAGGTACCCAAAGAAGTGGGAAGAATGCAGCAGTGGAAAATACATTCTCTCCCTTGTCAAACTGACAGTTTTGGGTTTAGTCCTTTAGTAAAATAAAGGAAATACTATGAAAGAAGAAGCTATAGACATTAAGGGAGTAACAGAGCGATGAATAAGGACACTGGCCTTTTAAAGAACCCATCATAGCAGAGAGTTGACTGAAGACTTTGTAACTAATTAAGACTTTGAAACTGTGTTTACAAATTAGAAAAGGAAGAGAAATGATAGAACGATAAGTTTAAGAAGAAAGAAAAACTGCACAGAGTAGCTGAAAGGATATATTAACCTGTGTGTCAAGTGTTTGGCTGACTGTGCAGTAAGAGGCTATGCTGTATGTAAAAATCCTACATATTTCCTCATTTTCTGTGGCACAAGCTTTTGCAAGAAGAAATACTCAGTGAACCCATCTATAACTTTTCTGATTGCATTTTAAACATTTATATTGCTAGCCTCTACATCTAATAAACCTGAGATTTTAAATGGACTGTGGCTTATTAAATCGTATCTTTTCTGTCAGTCCCATCAGTGGAGTGATACTGATAATATTAACATTGAATGGGATGAAAACAGCATTTCATTCCTTTTTGTGCTTGAAAACGTCTAAACCTCAGTCCCTCTACCTTGACAGGTGGTTATTTGTGATCTCCTCTGTCAAGTTATTTCCACATGGCACTTATATGGGCATTAATTTTCACTCTTGTTTTTCCAATTAAAGAGTTTTACTGAAAAGCATGGCTTAAAGCCTTTATTCAGAGGTGCAAGCCATTAGCTGCACATATGTTCATTGTTATAATTATTGCACAAACTATTATAAAAGGATGTGTTACCATTTGAATGTTAGATTGAATGGGAAAAAAATTCAAATGCTATAAATTTAAGAAAATGATAAAAGGTCATAAAAATTTTCACAACTGATGGGAATTTAAAAACTTTAAGGAGCACAATCAGGAATAAGTTTAGAGGTGCTTTACAATTCAAAGTCTTCCTCTTAGTTATCAAATCACTATGAACAAAACTGTCTTGCTCACTGCAATCAGAGGGAAATGAAAACTGGGCTACATGACTACAGGAAAACAGTGCTTAATCCAATTACGTAAAAGAGGAATCTAATCAACGATGCCCATTTATTTCCATCTGGAATGTTTACATTTCCAAATTTCAGGATATTTTAATGAAGGATTAGGCATAGCATAACAAGGTAATGTAAAATTCAGTTTGGTCCCAGGTCTTGATTGTGAGCAATCCTGCTGTTTTTCTGTGGTCTGTCTTGGGGCTACAAAGAAAGTGTTTCCTCTAATTTTTTACATAAAGCTTTTAGCTGATATGGACTGGCTTGTGAGGATTTGATACAAAGACATACATGACATCATGGCTTTGCTCAAACTAAATTAATATTCCTTTTAGATTCAGTAACAGTGTGTTGCTTTGTTCCTCCCTGGAGCGCTGGTGTCAAAGACAACACCACACAGTCTTGAGGGTTGTTTTTTAGCAGGTGGGAAGCGGCAGCTATAGGGCATTTGGATCTACATTTCTTTAAGGACTCTTTACATACTGTCATGAAGGATGAAGTGACAAAGTCTCAGTCTCAACGCAGTATGAACAGAGCTGGATCAGGGGCTAATGTCTAGATAGGTGAAACTGAGTATTTATGTAGAATGCAACTGTAGGCAATAGCATCAGAGCAGCAGAACGCTTAAGGAAGCTGTGGATGGAAAACAGATCCCCAGGTATGGTTAGCAGAGACTTCAGGGAGGGTGATTTCAGGGCAGTTTGTGTTAGGTTTGAATAAGGAGAGGAAGGAGCCAGGGTAGAAAGATAAGGTCACATCTGAGAGAGCACTGAGGCAGCCCCTGAAGGGGAAAGCAGAAAGGTTAGAGAGCAGCATTGCCGTTGAGTGTGCTTAGCAGGAACTATTGTGCCCACAGGATAAGTGAGACAGAGGCACTGTAAGAAGGGTGGGATGTGGGGAAGGAAATCTTCTGCCCTTTCTCTTCGATGAAATTGGTCACCAAGAGTGAGTGAGCTGCATGCAGCACATGGGCTGGAATTTTACGGCTAGCCATCTGTTGAAGTGATGCTGCTGTTAACACAGCAGCATGTGCCAGTAGGAAATAGGTTAGAGAAGGATGCAAAGGCATCTATAGCAGATTTTGTGGACTCAGAAATAGCCGGTGACCAGATATTTTTCCTGGGTCTTCAGGAGCGCAGAAGCAGGCCTGGATTTTGTGCAAGACTTACAAAACCCGAGTACAGGGGGTGGGTGCTCTCCTAATTCCTGGAATCTGTTGAGTTCATCCTTTGCATGCACAAGCCTGCTTGGAAATTTTCTCTATTTGCCTCAATAATCAGTTCACTATTTCCACTGCTGATTTCCTGGGCTTGTTGGGAAGCAGCACAAACCAGGAGATCTACACTAGGTTGAATTTGCATTAGTGAGTTGGACACATTTTTTCATTTGAGAAGGCAAGTGGCCTCATTGTACTTGGTTTAACATGAACACATTAGAGTGACAATGCTGGATTTAACTTTAGTTATCAACACTTTCAGCCTACACTGGTCTAAGTAATTGTCCTGTTTATACTCTGACAGGTTAAAATAATGTATTCTAGAAGGAGAGCACTTCTAAGGAAGATGAAAAGCAGCCCAAGAGGGTTTTCAGCTGTTACTAACTGTGACAAGCAGGGTGAGCTAGATCTATGGATAAATTGCTATTGCTCCAGAGGTTATTCCTATTAGCAGGAGACATTTAAGAAACCCTAACAAGGCATTAATACAGTACAGCTACTAAAAAAGCTCATCTGTCCTATCCAAGCTCTAGACTAATGGCACATTCTAGCGTTTTCTTGATGCTGCACTGACAGGTGGTTATAGACCTTTAAATAAAACAAAAGCTGTACTAGGCTGTTGGGAAGAGTCAGACAACTGTGAGGATTTAAAAGCTAATCTTTAAGAAAATAAATAAATAAACATTTTTATCTGAGGTCTAAGCACTCTTAGGAATGATGCTACTTCTTCTCTTTACATAGAATCAAATAATGTGCAGATGGGATCTTGGCAAAGTAGGTAATTTCTGATTAAATTTTCTGTCCAGAGAAAAAAGTGTGGTTTTTTTATTTTCTTCAGTGAGTGTTCTTGAGATCGAAATAAAGTGATTGTTTGAATATGAAGTGTTCAGTTTCTTTTCCATCAGGAAAACGGTACTGGAAGTACTGAGAAATGGAACTCAATAGCTGAACACTTTCACTGTTTTTCAGTAACAGAATTGAGCTCCTGCTGTGTGGGGTTGGTGTGAGTGGGCTTCCATGGACTTTGGGCTATTCATGCCATTCAACGGGTTACTTAGCTTGTACCAATACAGTTTGCAAGCAAATATTTTGGACAGCTTGACTCACACGTAGCCTAAGTAATCTATAAAAAAAGTATTTAGAAATTTCTTCAGCAGCAGAAACATGATTCTTCAGAGACACACAGAGGAATTGTAACTGCTTGTGCAGAAAAGATGGGAAAGTTTTGCGTTATTTTCTAAAAGCAGCTATGTAGAACTTTGTTTATCTTACTTGGGCTTGTGCTTGTTATCTGACATCATAGGAATCATTTCCAGTTGTGCTCAGTGCAAATAAGGGATGGGAGTGTGTGTTTTCCATACCAGATGTAATGATGGAAGTTAAATATTGATGGGCTAATTTCAAATGGGAGTTGCATGTGATAATAAGAGAGCTAAAGCTGAAGGAAAGATTGCTGCAGGCTGCTCAGTTGTTCCAGAGGGAGCCGGGTTTTGAGGATCGAAAAGCCCTGCAAAGAAGAAGAGGGCAGTGCCGTATTAACGGCAGATGCAGAAGCTGGGAACTTCATGAAGGTTTATGATGGACACACAATAATTGGAGGTTTGAGAAGGAAAGGAGACAGAGGAGATGATGTAAATATGACAACTACTACAGCTGCATAAGCAAAAGGGAAAATCATCCTAAAATGTGGAAAAATACAGAATAGCCATACGAGTAGAAAGTGTGGGACTGTCCCTTTTGAGAGCAGTGCTGTAGTTTTAGCTGTCTAACCAGTCCCTTAATGTCACAAAAAATCTCCACATCAGTTCATACACTCACCTCCAAGAAGATAAATCCTATTTATTTTGCTTATTGCTTGAGTCCTACTTCGCAGTAATTAGAATACAAAGCTCTTCTCCTGCTGTAAATTGGCTGCCTTTCTGATAGTCTTTACAACAAAAGAACCTTATAAATGTAATTGTATGATTATTTTGACATCTTTGTAAATGGCCTTGCTCTAGATGGAATCCTGGGGAGACAGAGGGCTTGGACAGAAGCAGAACTGATGCATCTATTTTCCAGTGCATGAGGTAATTTTAAACTGCAGAAGAATAAAAATGGTAAATGGTGAAAATAACATCAGCAGCCATCATAATTTTGTTTTCTTCCTTTGTTCCTTCTTTTAAAATTGAAATAAGTGTCAAGAAAGTACAAGATTTGCTCTGGGGAGGAAGGCTCACTTTTGGCCAGTGCCACTGGAGATGCGTGGTCAGTGCTGCTCAGCAGCTTTGCCTTGTGTGGGAAGTTGAGCAGCTCCCAGCCCAGCGTCTGCTTTGAAAAAACACCTGGATATCAGAGAATGCAGGGATTTTGAACACACATTTGCCAAATATGTGTTTAAATGAGGCCTTTCCATTGACAGCAATGAGCTGTCTGCATGATTAGGCCTTGGTGGTTAATGGGAGAACGTCCCCCCTTCAAATTAGAGCCTTTATGCGAAGGTCAGCCTGCAAATACCAAAGGAGTAAAGAGCAATGTGATGCCAATACATGCTCACACAATGAAAATGGGAGCTGGCAGAAATGGGACATACTTACCAGGACATACTAATAACACATTAATTTTATTTCTGCATTTTTAATATGTGGCTTTGGTTGTAACATTTTACAATGCAAAGCTTGGGCTTGTTTGTTACATACTGCCAAGATGGGCCTATTTAACTATGTTTTCTGGCAAATAGAAAAAACTTGGGTCAGGTATCAGGATAAGTGTTGATTTTAAATGGCTGTCATGGGGAACCTGGTATTTAAAATGGGGAAGGAGTGTGAATAGGTCAGCTGTACCCTGCGTCCTGCTTGGAAGCTGTTTGTTCTTAGCCTGGTGTTTATTCATGAGGAGTCTAGCATTTCTAGGAGGCACAGGATATAAATATTTAGCACTGTCAGTGGAGAAGGAAAATATTGTTGGAACAATGTCTTCATTTGTCAGAGGAAAAATAGGGACTAATTTTTTTGAGAGAGATCACAATTAACTACTCCCTATGAACTGTGTCTCTAAAGATTTCAGGCAGACGGATGCTCTTGCAGCAAGAGGAGAGAAAGCCAATTGAAAGGAACATGGATCCATTTATAAAGTCAGAGAAATCATTCTGTCAGGCAGGATATAGGTATACAAATTAAGCAGGTATCAAAATTATATTGTCTCTTCAGCAGCAACTGCCTCTCAAGAAGAGACTATGGACAGAAAGAGCTAAGGATCTCAGCAGGCTGTAATTTAACTGACAGCACATGACTACAGTAGCTTATAATAATGACAGGCAGTTTTGCCCCGCTGCCCTGCAAATTCCCTTCTCTCCTATTGCTGGAAAATTTCAGCCTGCAATTCCTCTGTGCAGAAACCCCCCACAGAATCCCTGAACCATCCATGTGATGGTGTGGGAACAGCTGTAGGGCTCTGCCACATGAAGGGGCTTCTTGGCCCACAAAGAATTACCTTTTTTCAAAGTAAATGCCAAGATGAACTCTTCCATGTGAGGTCTTCAATTGCCAAATAAATTTTGTCCTGAGGGTGACTCTTGGTAGCATAGGCTCCTCTGTGTGACTCTGTGTCCTGATAGCTAAATCTGGGTGCTTTCATAGTTTGTGTGGGACCTATCAGTCCATGGCAGCAGCTTTACATGCCACAGTCTCACGCCATGAAGAGCATATAGTGTAAGTACGTTAGATGGATGAAGGCAGGCAGGGGAGGGGAAGCAGTGATGAGCACAGGGTCCCACTTGCTTTGGAGCAGATGCAAGAGAATGTTGCTGTTTGGTCCTCATCCTGATGCCTTGCTTGATGTGCTGTGCAGGCTTCACGCAGGGGTGGCACAGTGTAGCCCTGAGCTACTGAGTCTCTTGCTTTGCTTTGAAGATGTCTGCCATCCTCTATAATCAAAGATGTTGTGTTATTTCCAAAAGAAATGGAATTGGACCTTAAGGCATAATAAATCAAAAATATCCCTCGAAACATTTTTAAGTCAAAAGCTCGAGACTGAGTAACAAAAATTGTGGTCGTAAACACTTGCTCTCTTTCAAAATTCTCAGTTTCACATTGAAAGATGAAAAATATGTGCTCAAAAACCATTCTGTACTTAGTATTCTTAGCCATAGTTTTTGGCTTTTGACATCTGGAAGTAAAGTTGAAAGTTGCCGATGAAAATTTCAGTCATTGCCCTCTAACTTTTGACAGTATTTTCCATAGACTCTGTTATGCCCAAACTATTTTCTATGAAGCCCATTCTTTGAAATTCAGTCAGTTTTGCTTTTTCCTCATAAACATGTATGAGTCTATGTCTGGCCTTTGGTAAAATAAGAATAAGACCTATTCCCAGCTTAAATCATCCTAACATCCAAATTTCTTGCTAAGCCTCTACTGCTGCTGAATTTAATCTACTGTGAATTATCAGAGTTCAGCTCCTAGTATAAAGTATGTCTGACCTCTGGCAGTGCAGTTTTCTTTATTATCATTTTCATGTATTTGTTCATGGACATTTTATTGTCCAAAAATTCTTGATGGCTGGATCAGGATCTCTCACCTTGTAAGTAATGGTTGCTGGCAATTGAAACGTCTGAATAGCTTATTATTTTGACATTACAAAAACAAACAAACAAAACACAAAAAGCCCCCGAAGTTTCATTTGAATCATTATTTTCCTCATTATGCATTTTCCATCTTCCTGGAAAATACTGGAGCTGTAAGCAGTTTTGGAAATGGTTTGAAAGTTTGTGTTCTTGCAATGTCCTTTCTCTAACCTCTGCGAACTGCTGTTTCGTAACTTTTAACAAGTGCAGAAAATGACAAATGATATCCCTCGAGGTTTATTCATTCCTATTCTCATATACCACCATTTAACTTGATTGATTTCAGCACAGTCTCCAGCTCCGGGAAATGCTCCCCAACTGATTCCTCAAAGGAGATAGCCACCTCATAGGAATTTTTTGGGGGCCTCAGTTCACGAGGCAGACCCCATCACCAGGGCTTCAGGCACATGTTAAGTAGGCAGTTGCCTAAGGTGAGGAACTGCCTTGGAAGTAAAATACAAACCAAGTGGTGGTTGTGGCCATGCATCATTATGCTCAGCCCTGTGTCTGTCCCTGCCTTGCCTCTGCTTGGTGAGTGCAGATCTCCCCTCTTGCATTCCCTTTCTCAGATGGCTCCTTACTCCATTCCCTCTGTAGTAGAACTATTCTGTTGAGGATGATTTCTAGCAGTACAACTATGGGAACATGAAGAAGAGGGAATAATGGAGCAGGAACTGGGTTTTTCATGGGAAAGTATAGAGTGGGGCTATTTATGTGATGGTTTTCCATCAAGACCAGACCTCATCAGGTCCATGTTGTTTCCCATGTTCCTGCAGGAGATCTGCCTTTCTGGCCATTCCCCCAATTTCTGAGAAGCAGCGCAGGTCCTGCTGCAGCCCTTGGCTGCCTCTAGAGAGCTAGAACTACCTCTGGTTAAAATGATGGTGGTAAAATTGCCAATGGGATGCATAAAAAGGGGTTGAGTTTGATAACAGTTCTTCTGTAGCTGAAATGTCCTGGACTATCATAGGAGAATGTTTTATGGAGACTGCCTATGTAGCTTTTATGGCTGATAGGAATGGTGCTTTTTCAAGGGGGGATGAGCCTTGGACTGATGGACTTACGGACTAGTGTCCTGGCTTGAAAAAAGCACTTACATTTTCAATGGGATACAATAAGCAAATGTGAGTTTTTATATCTTAGGGCTGTGTTGCTCAATATACCCTTTATGACTTCTTATTCTGCCACTTTTAAACCTCACTGTGGTATTTCTGCAGTCACTCTGAGCGCTCTCAGGGGAGGATGTGAAAGGAGCTGCTGGAGGGGTAACCTTTGCTCTGAAAAAAACAGATATTCTCGAAATAATTTTCCCTCCCAGATTTTAAGACTTCTAAAAAGGTATTTCCTTTGAAATGGATTCCACTCCCCCCTGAACCCCCAGCCCCAGCATTCCTTCTTGGATGTATTTTCTGTGAAAGAGAGAGAGACTGTGAAAAAGAATATTGCCTTGGAAATTGGTTCATTTGCAGTTAAGGCTAAAGAGATTATTTTGGTTTTTCAGTCCCTCAATCTGGGAGGAATTGCTCTCCTCCACTGAGATGGAGCTGCTACAGCTCACTGTGCCACTGCCATGAGTCCACTACCCACCTCTGCTAAGAAAGCTTTGGGATCCATCCAGCCTAACCTTTGAAGCTTAGATTTGAGGTGAACATCCTAAAATGAGAATAATCCTTGTCTCCAGGCAGCTTTCAGCCCTTACTCCCTTTGCCTGTAGTCACAGTTTTCTGGGTGCACTGTGAGCCGGAGTGCAGGCACCTGCCAACAGCAATGCCATCTCCCTGGCTCTCTTTCCAGACAAATTCTTCTCTTCTGGTACTAAGAGTGAAAGAATTTAAAAAGAGAGATAAGAAACCAGAAAACAGATTCAGATAACCAAGCTGCAGGGAGATCTTTTTAATATAACCTGGAAAACACTTTAAAAATACTTTATTAAGCATCACCCTAACTATTGTCTCTAAATGCAAGGATTGTTGTGGAGACTGGTGGTAAAAATTTGTGAGGAAGTGACTATTTTTCACCATATTTCACCTCGTATTCCTGATAGGCAGTAGACTCCTGAACTTGAGGGAAGCATAAGACGGTTGGGATGTTCCAGAAGCTTTGCAAAACCATGCAAATGAACAATGCCCTTCCACACCTTCCTTAGAGTATGTAAAGTAAAACACATATATATACACACATAATCTCATAATGTATAGAACTGTATTGAATTAAACTGTGACGATTGCCACAATGCTCATTCTTTAAAAAGTTCAGAGAACAATGTTAAAAAATTATTTATGCTTTAGCAGACTGAGTCTGATTTCACAGCAGAGAACAGAAAAGTTGAGCAAAGTTTGCATTAGAAATAAGATTCAGTTTTTTAACTATGAGTGTAATTAATAATTGAAACAGCTTAAAGGAAGAAGTGGCAGATTTACCACCAGTGGAGTGTTTAAATCAATGGAGATGTCTCCTTTAGACCCAAAAAGTGAAATTCCAGTTGTTCTGTTAGAAAATAAAAAAAAAATTAAGTATCTCTTTTGTACTTGATCCTTTGTAAGGTCTATAAAGATATGGTTCCTCGATATACAGAAATTTTCAGGACTCTGAAAACTTTTTGTAAAACAAAATGTTGTAAAATATTACAGTTCAGTGCTAAACCCAAAGATGTTGGAGCTTCAAAAGCATTTTCATTAGCATCTTCCCTCTTTATGTATACTTTCTCCTTATGTGAAATTCTTTTTATAACTCAGTCTTTTATATCATTCTTTTGTGCTCTTTCTACACTGTAATCATTTCTTTATCATAATTCTCTCATCACTCTATGATGTTCCACTACTTGTGTTTTTCTTTGATTTAGCTGTTAGTATTGTTTTAACTCTTCGCTTTCTGTGCTTGCCAGTGCTTTTCAGTAAATAGGTAGAAAAGAGAATAGACTGCACTTTCTTACATAACAAGAAAGACTCATTGTTAAATACTAAATGCATTGCAATTGCACTTAGAGCTGTAAAGAACACCACAGCTCACCTGCACAGTCCAACTTGGTTTAACAGTCCCTTCTTTCTGAAATAGCCTCTTTTCCTCTCAGCTGACTGCAGTGCTTTACTTCATCAGAATTAGAGAGGGAATTACTTGGGTCAGTTTAGGCAGGGCTGATGACAGCACGCGAGCAGCCAGGCTTTCACTTTGCATTTCCGAATTCACTCTCTGAAATGCATTCAGCAGAAGAGGATGATATCTGAACCTTATTACTTGGAAAAGCCAATAAAGTGGTAGATTTGTCAGCTGTGTGACTTGATGTGTGAGTTGCAGCTAGGCTAAACCCCTTATTCCTAAGAAAGTTTCTGAGAAACTCAATTTGACTGAATTTCCTAACCATAGGAGTGTTTGCAGTGGGAAGCAGCCTTCCTAGCAGGCCCTCAGCTGCAAAGGATCTGCAGCTGTGGAGTACTCACTGCAGGGACTGTGCAGCTCTTAGCATGGCTGAGATTGCTATTTCCCTACAGGAAATCACAGGCTTTCTTCACCTCTCTTGCTGATCACACTGATGGTTAGCAGCTATCCAGCTATAACTGACTTCACAGCCACAATGCAGGTTAAGTAGCCTAAGTGGATCTAGGCATGTTCCTTCCCTACTAGTCCCATTGGATTCTACACCAACTGGGAGCATAGAGCAAAGCAAGAGGGAATCACTGTCCCTGCTCGGCTTGCTCTCACATCTGTGCTTCCCTCCTTCCTTGCTTGGAAGAGGATGCCACCACAGTGCACCGCAGTTTTAGTCCTCTGCTGAACACTCTTGCTGAGGACTCCCAACCATGTGTTCGATTTGCACAGGCCAGGTAGAGCTGTAACACAGAATCAAACCTGCTTGAGCTGCAGTCAGAGAAGCCTGCAAAGGAATATCATACAAAGTGTTGGTGCTACTCAAGATACAGATTAATTCCTAGAGGAGAAATCAAACATCAGCATCAGATACTAGTCTATGCATCTCTGAAAGCCTGCTCACCATATGCCTTTTATTGGCACATTTGCCAGCTCAGAAAACTTTCCTGAGATTCCAGTTGCAATCGTGACAGACTCCCTGTCCTCAAGAGCAGCCCCCAAACCACTGCTGTATCAGCTTCACACTAATTGCTTTACTGATGCTCACTTAGGCTAATGAATACTAAATATTGCAGAGCATTGCTGTTGCACTCAGAAGATTGGTTTGAAAACTATGCTTTGGAAATGGAGTGCAACACCCAGCTGCCTTGCCTGCAGGAACAGAGCACCAGCTGCGCTCAGGAGGCATCTGAGGCATCCCACGTCCTACCAAGGCACAAGAGGGCATAGCAAAAGAATTTTAGCAAACCTTAAAACATAGCATGGGAACTGGTGACTCCATTCCGTTGGAAACATAGTCTAGAAAAGGCAGTGCTGCGGACATAAAGTAGAGCATTCAAGGCTCCCCCGAAGGTCTATGCACTGACTGACCAGCAACTTTGTGACCAGTACGGCAATAAGGAAGCAAATGATCTCTGACAGTGAGAGTCATTTTATCAGCTGCTTAGTTATCAGCTGTCTTTGGGGAAGAGCAGATCACACACCCAGCTCACCCATGGCCAATATTTTATGACAAACAGCCTTGTACTCAGCTCCTGCTGGGCTCTTTTCAGGGTACTAGCCAGTTCATTTAGCTGCTTAAAAGGAGACCTAAGCTCTTATAACAGCATGGGTCATCCCTATACAAACAGCACCTCTTTGACTCCATAGTCCTTTTTTAACTCTCTCACTGCAGGGCTCCCTTTTTCCTGGAGCCTTTTTTCTTAGTTTGCTTTTCTAGGGCTTGCTTTTTATATGTGGGTGAGCTGCCTAGCAGATGCTGTTTTATTACTGGCTGTGGTCTATGTCTCTTCAGCTGGTAAGTACTGCTGAGCTTCGTTCTTACTGTTACAGGGGGTTAATGTAAGCTTTGAGCAGTTGCTTTTGCTTGGGAGACAGAAAGTACCATGTTACTTTTGCTAGCAGTAAGCACACTTCAGTTTTTCCTCTGTAATCCTATCATCTTCTTGCAGTTCTCTTCTATGTACAGAGACTGCGTGTTCCTTACTGTAGTAGGTGACCTTGAACTTGTGTGTCTGCTTCTGATAATGTACCTTCGCTTTGCTTGCTTAGTGTGAATTACCTTGGAATAACTGGGCTGACAGTTGCTTGGCAGGCAAAGTGCCTGTTGCTGCAGGACTTCTTTTGTAAACTCTGACAACACCAGAGCTGCAGTGCTCACCCCAGTGCAGACAAACCATTCAGCTACTGCTGAATTTCTTCCTGTAAGTAAAACAGGTGAATGCTCTGTGCATTGCATTGCTCTGGCCAGTTAAAATAGCTGCTGATATATGCTGTGCCTTTGTCCATTTTTCTCTGTTCTCTCTTTCCATGCATTTATTCACAGAGAGGCTTTTGAAAGCGCTGGGTGCAAGATGGGCAGTCCAGGCCATACATCCCAGAGTTGCTTCTTGCTCAGCTTACAAAGGTCATAGTAGCTCTGAGCACTTCTCAACAACCTCATCAATGCATGCATGAGCCTGGATGGAAAACATTGCATTTAATTGACTGGCAGGTCCTGGCAGTCATACTTGGCTCTAACTGTTCTTTCTTTTGTAAGCTGATTTTCATTGTTTAAAAAATTATTTAAAAATTCAAGTTCCTGGAAATGTTTGCAGCAATTTCCTTCAAATGCCCGTTGTCCCAGCTGCATTTGTGCTTCTTTTTTTCAGTTACAGAAACTCATAAGCATTGCTGGAAGTGAAGACTTGGACACTGAACTACAGCAGGGCAGCCTGGAGACACGGCTCAGGCTGATGGAGGGTCCTGCTGTATAGTCACAGCTAATGTACCAGAATGGGTCAAATTAGGCCTCCTTCTCTGCTGTGTTTAAACACAACTTGCAATATTTCCCCACCGTTTTCAGGCATTATTAGCACTTGCTGTATAAAGTATTAAACAGGCACTCTCCATTTATCCACATTAATGATTCAGTGCAAACTCATGCCTGCCCATTAATATCCACTAACCTCATTCAGTGATAAAATTTGATTTAGTCTCCAAATTACCTTAGCACAAAATTTCTTGGAGCAGCACTGCCTAATAGTTCAGGGTTACGTGAGCTGTTATGATAGCCAAATAACAACAGTGGCAGCATCTTTTTTTGAGACTCAGTGGAAAAAAGAATCAATCCAGCACATAAAGAGAGACACAAATAAATTGCTAAACAGTATAATCCAATGATACCATACATCTCAGAAATGAGTGCCTCAAAAATCAATAAAAATTGAAATTGAAAAGGGAAGAATTGTAGTTGTCCAGATGCAGGTACATCAAAGAAGATTCAGGTGAAGGTGCCAGCCGGCCGAGTGCCAGGCTCTGGGGATGGGAAGTGAGGCTGGCTCTGGATAAAGGGGAGCGTGCTGCCAGGGCGTAGTACAGCAAGGAAAAGCTGATGCTGTCTGCACTGGTGGGGGTTGTGGGGAAAACAGAGGGAATTGCTCTCTGGGATTTGAGGGCTGCTGCACCATTGCCTTTGCATCTTGAGAGCTTTCTTCCATTTGGGGGTAGAGGTGGGAGCAGAGCAGACTGCCCAGTGCCTGGGCTCTTGTCTGGGCTTTGCTTGATTGGAAGGGTGAGGTGTTGGTTTTGGGGCATCTACAGCTAAAAAAATTTCACAGTGCTGTGCCCAGGCGGTGTTCGTAGTGTTGTAGATCCCTAACCTCCAGAGATACTGTGTTGGACACCCCTTTGTTGTGCCTGTACTGGAGTTCATGTAGGGCACTGGGGCTTGGTGTGTGCTCTAGATGAAATAGATTGTTCTGGAGGTTGCTGGTCTATAGGTTTTTTGTGAATGAGACTGACTTTTCTGCCTTGCACAAGGCACTGACACATCTCCCCAAGGACAGGTCTGAAGCTAATATAATGTGGATTTTGTTGCTTTTTCTCCCTTGGTTGTTCTTCCCTTGATTTCATTGTGGGCTGATGGGTGCAGGTTTTGGTGCCAAGAATGCTGGGTGGTGGGTGCTCAGGGACCTGTCAAACTTCAATTTTTTATTTTGGTTTTGCATTTAAAAAAAAACCAAAACCAACCATTAAAATCCCAGCCTTCCTACAGAGCACATGCAGACCCAAGCTGTGCTGCTTGCCAGCTCAGATCTGTTTTCTATCCTGCATGCTCTCCTTATTGCTCCTTTTGGAGATGGCTGGCAGGAGATCAAGCATGGCTTGTCCTTCTTGGTTTGCAGCAGCCTGCTGTCTCCAAACGTTTGTGAGAACAGTAGGGCCACTGCGTCACTCTGGTGGTAGTTCCTCTCTGTATCCTATTAGAGCTGCATGCATTTTCAAATAAATATGGACAAAGAAGAAAAGAAATGGAGAAAAAGGGCTGAAATAGAGAAAGAAAGGCAAAGTAGACACCTGCCAGTCACCTGGCAAGGGAAGGAAGAACCAAATAATCCAGAGAGCAACTTGGCCAGTCTGAGCCCAGTGATCCTTTTGAATTGGGTCTGCTGTCTCCCAAATGGTATAATTTAAAATCATTTGCTGCAGTTTTAGGCAAGAATTATTAAATGAATATTAATCAGTCATTAAATTCTGTGAAAGTGCTTCTTCATTCTGGGCTGAATAAGGCCATTTAGCTGTGGTGCATTCAGCATGTTAATGTCTCCGTGTGAAAGGGTTTCTTCCCTGCCAGAGCCATGCAATGCGCTGAGCTCCGGCAGAGATGGCAGTTGCTGGGACCAGGCAGACGCCTTTGGGGCTGGCCACTTGAAGTTTTTCAATTCCTACAAGCAACGACTGACTGCTGTTTGAAATATCAGCCCAGCCTGGACCCCAAGTCCCTCCCTACCTGCACTGAAACCAGTACATTCCCTTCCAGCTAGGAAAGATTTGGTTTAAATGCTTCCTCCTTTTCTTTCTGTGTGCCTGAAGCCAGTGTTTATCTTGCATTGCTCCTGGTGCATTCAGCTCCCAGTCTTGACTCCTGAGTCATGCAGAAGCTGAAATACTGAGGGAGAAGCTGCAGACATCTTAATGGTGGGTGTATTTTTGCTGCCAAGACACCAAAGACATTGCTCATGAAGGAGCAGATGTTAATGGTTGTTTGGAAATTAATCTCTTTAGCAGAAGAACATCTCTCTGGCTTGACCTATACCCTGTGCATTTGTGCCGTCTAGCACCATGTCTGCTGTCTCCAGACGTGGGAGGGAGCAGGTTGCTTGTGAGGGACTCTGGGTGGTGAATGCTGGCTCTGGCTCAATGCTTACCCTTGTCCCTTTGGGGACAGGATGCCCACCCAAAGCCCTCTGAACACTCCTCCTGCAACTTCTGGGGCTTTCTTGGCTCTGGAGAAACACAAGAGGCCTGAGCTATTGAGAGGACACTGTTGATTGACTAGGACCAACTCAACCAAATTCATCACCTCTCCAGAGCCGCTGCAGTTCTGTAATTCTTCTTGTGAGTAACTTCTCCTTTTCCTGTATGTAACAGCAAAGACAGGGGAGAAAGGAAACTTTGGATTGACTCTTCCAAACCTTTTTACCTATCCAGGCTCTGGCAGTTGTGAATAAGCAGCAAATACTAGTTAGATTCTGGTGTGTATGTAGTGAAATCCTGGAACAAGTGCCTGTCCCAGCATTTGGACTATGTGCCAGCAACAATCGTCTTTGGAAACTGTAAGAAGGAAGAAATCTTTTTGGTTTTTCTTTCTTTTATTTGTGAGGATTATTTGTTGCAGGAGAACTGGAAACAAAGGTTGTCAGAGGGTGTTCAGAAAGCAGCCCTTCCCTGCTTACGCTTGAGAAGATAAATCCAGGCAAAACCCAGTCCCAGGGCTGTGGCTGCTCTGTGAACTCGGGGTGGGAGGCCCTGGGAGCCCAGCTGGCCACAGGGCAGCCCATGCTGCCTGCAGGAGAGATCCTGCTTCTGTTCACTTTGTCCTCTCTGTGACACATCCATCGTGGCCTTGTGCTCATCGAACCTGGCATGCCTGATAAGCGTGGTGGCTCAGTGTTTGCTACTCCTATGGAATACAAGGAAAGAAATACAAAAAGGTCCCTGATGCTCCACTGGTGACTTTGATGCCACAGAAAAGACCTTTGGGTATAAAACAAACTCCAGAGAGATATTCAGATCCGGAAGAAGCTGTGGAAGAGCTTTCTGCATATTTGGGACAGTTAGTGTTTGTGCCATTGCCTTGCTGGTGGCTAAAATCATTCTTTAGGCAAATTATGTTATCACAGAGCTCACCTAGAACAATACAGATTGCTGACCAATTTTCTCAGAAGGTGGTGTGTAGGGTTTTTTTTGCTTGTTTTGTTCTTTTACTGTTTAATAATAAGCAGGAGAATGAACAAGGCTCAAAATTTTCAAGCATATGTCAAGCATATTTGTGTGCATGTGAATTTTAACTAAGGATAGAGTGGTGAGTTTTCTCTAGCCTAATATTCCTGGAAAGGTTGTTTTGCATGTGGAACCATTACCCTTGCAACAGTTTTGCAGGTTATAAAAAGTAGATAGCTTATAATAGTTTAAAAAAAAACCAAAAAACTAAAGAAGTCTCTTTTATGTATGTTTCACTGATATACACATTTTTTTCCTTATCAGCCTTTCCTTTTAGTGATACATAGAGGGAATAAACCAGAAAGAAGCCACTAAGCCCATGCAGGAAAAAACTTAACACATTTGCTTGCTCTCAGGTCTAAAAAATAATGAATCATTAAACCTTGAAGTCACATAGACATTACCAAATAGGTTTAAAATCAGCTTGGACCTGAGAAGCTATAGAAAACCTGCCAAGTGACTAAAACAGATACTGATGGCAATGTAAGAAATTGGAAACATCTATTAAACAGACACAGCTTTCCATTTCCTAAAAGTTATTGGCTGGAGTAGTGCAGCACTTCCCCTGGTGCGCATGTGCTGGGGGGGGATGGCCACAGGCAAAACCTAGTTAACTGAAAACATCACAATCAATAAAAAGCACTATGTTTTCTATTTCCTCCTGGTTTTTAGGGGTTTATTTTGTTGCAGCAGCAGAAGGCATTAGTTCAATATCAATTCACCTTCTGGGTGGGGAGAGGGATACAGATACTGGCTTTTAATGTGTGATGAAGTTGGTGACAAGACTAAGCTTACTAAAATTTAGACCAAGTGATGTTTGGTACAAGATGGGGCACTGGCTAATCCTGTGTTCAGTAAACAGGCAAAGCAGAGATCTGTTTTGATACCGTGCTTTCTAGCCAGGAACAAGGAGGGGGTTATTTTCTATTTAATCCTTTCCCTTGTCAAATTGCTGAATACCAGCATTTCTCACTTAGCAGGTGAATTGGAGCTCAGCCTCTGAGACAAGTGTGTCTTATTCATTGGAGGGGGTACTTCAAGCCAAGGGAGAAACGTCATGTCTGTGTTTTAAGTGTAGATGAGGTGGAGCCATTATCTGTCATGAGTATCCCCATACTCTGGTGTGGCTCATGCCTGGTGTTTGGTGCCGTTGCGTGGAGTTCTCTGGGGCCCTTCAGTTTGGGAGTGTCCTGTGGCCAGGTTTGAGAGAAACTGGTGTTAGCGCATGCTAAGCAGGCATCTGTGTGTTGGTGTTCTGCACTGTGGCATGGTTTTAAGAAAAACAACATAGATCCCTCATGTGGGATGATGCATTCACGTGAGATTCTGCATATCACTTAAATCAGCAATGCAGAACTGAGCTGGGGCTGGATCTGTTGGAGGACATCTTAATTGACATGTTTTTCATACTCAGACCCCCGGGACAGGGCTGCCTAGGTGTGATCTCCTCCAGTGAGTCCATTAAACATCCTGCTCTGCTGGCTGCAGCTATTACGGCCTTCTCGTGACAGCCAACAGCTCTTCATGTGAGATAGTCTATTTTGACCTTCTCTTTTTGGAAGCTGATTGCCAGTTTAGTTGTCCTTTTCTGCCTGTTTGAGAAGGTAATGTGAGAAATGAGAACTGACAGTGCATTTTAAGTGCAAGCCCTGACAGAAATTGGGTATCTACACATCTTTGTGGAAAAGTTCCAGCTCGGAGCAGGAAGAGGAGCGCTGCCATAATACTGACCTGGCTCTCAGGCTCTGCTTTTCAGATGAAAATATACTGCACCAGAAAGTTAAGTCAGCAAAGCTTCTTATGACCCAAATTCTAAAGGGAAAACCTGAGGCAAATGATTGCTGGGAAAAGAGGTTCATCAAAGGCAGAGAAATACAATATTCTCTGTCCCTGTCTCTGCAAGAAAACCTATGTGTAATATAATAGAGAAAACATTTTGCTGATTCTGATCCCTGGGCAGTGGAGCATTAGCCGCCAGACTCCAGCTCGTGTGCTCCTGTTGTGCTGGAAGAATATTCCCCTGAGTAAAGCAGTAAATGATTCCTTTTTAGAGGAGAGTGCTGGCTGGCCACATGGGGCTGGATCCTGGGCTCTAGGTGCTAAGCTGTGTTAAAAGGTATTAAAAATATATTAAATACTCTCCTTCATGCTATTTTTCTCCAGTTAAATAACTACAATGACTGTTGCAGAGATGCTACGTGATAATGAATGTACTGAGAAGTGGGAGGGAGTACACATGTGCAATTTTTTTTTCTTTTGAAATTTAAAATTAACTCCAATTGCAAAATGGATTGGCTAGGAAAACACATGAGCAATAACCTTGTAACTTATGAGCACAAGGTGTAATCTGGTTTTAGGAAGCATCTCTTGCTGAAAGCCCTTTGCTGAAGGCTGCTAAAACTTCTTTCCACTGATCTAGATGAGATTTTCATTTTTCTTCCCAAATCTCTGCTGGTTGCCCTTCCAATAATCAATCATTGTTTTCCTTGCTTTGTCGCTAAGGCAATATTAGGCATGATAATGTCCTGCTGGTTGGTTGCATCCTGTTTAAGTAGTTTTAAAGTACCATGTGTTGTATTTGTCCTAATTGTTTTTTGCTTGTCAGTAAACTCAGCTGATGGCATTTTTCCCATCTGGTCCAAGCTGTGACTTCAGATTTCTCTTCCCATCCTTTTTGTTGCGCTAGAGGACAGAAACAGGTGAATAATGGACTATGAGCTACAGAGATTTTCACTTTTGGTTGAATTTGAAAACATTAAAATTCTTTTAATGAAAATAACAACACTTCTGAAATGCAAATCAGCTGTTTTCCTTTAGGAGAGCACGTAGCGTTTTGGCACCTCCTAACATATTTTCTTTTTCTTTTTTTTTAATGAAATGATGCTGTTCACAGAAATTGAACTTTTATAATGGAAAACTGTTTCTCTTAAAAATGTTACCCTGTTGTGTTTGTGCAGTACTTATGAGTGACTACTGTGTTTTGTGAGGGTATCCTCTTGCACCCCTTTCTCATCTTTGGTTCCGCTTGTACTAGAAGCACAGGACAGTGAACCACAGAAGCATTTAGTAGGTTTTCCTTATAACTTTGCAAGATTTATTGATTTTGTACAAAAGTAGGCTTTGATCATTATCTTTCTAAAGCAATTGAATTTGCTGTATTCCAGCTTGGAAATAGTTTAAATTTACTTGTCTTTCTCATATCATACACTGTATGTCTTCTGGTGCATGCTTTCAAGTTTTAAAGTTTGATTTATTGTAATTTATTACCTAGAAGGTGTTCTTAAATTACTGCTTCAATAATATAATCTCCTTAAAAACTGAGGTTTTATCACATCACACCTGTATTTGACAGGAAATTGATCTGACAGTATTATTACATGTTTTTGACAGGCTTACTTGAAATCCTTAAATCCCAGTTCCCTGTGTTTCATTACCATAACATCACTGGCATAGCCTTGTGATCAATTATCCACTTAGGAAGACCCAAATGTCTGCCAGTTAGGTTTCCAGAGAGGTATTCACTTCAGCATCTGTTAAATATGTTCATTTTATCACACTTTAAAAAAAGTTGCCCTGCCTTGTCCTTGCTGGAGTGTTGCACACGGATGCTCTGACATGCTTTTGCTAGGACACACCTTCTGGGCAGCTCCAGTGTCCATGGGAACCCTGCAAGGAGCACAAGGGTCTCTCCTCCTGCCAGGGTATTCTGTTTCTTTGTGGAAACTGGCAAAACGGCAAGCTGCCCAGCACTGTGGCACAAGTCTGCTTGCATTCAGTTCTTTCGAGGTTCAACTTGGGGGATGGAGTTAGCCCTCCCCTTGCAAACTGGGCTTTGTGGTTGGGCTGATGTCCCTTGAGGGAGAGGTTGACCTTTGTGCCAGCTGGACATCTCTGTCCTAGGACTGAAGAGTGTCTCCAGCTATCTGTTAGGGTGCCCTGGTTGTGTTATCTACCTGGCCAGGTCAGGGCTTAGTCTCTTCCTGCTTATTGCTGTCTGCTGAGGTGGGGAGCTGCTGTCTGTCTGCTTTCTGCCCAGCACTCAGAGTGGGAGCTTGGATTAAAGGCTGCAAGATCTGGGATGTCGGTTTCAGTAAAGCACTTGAAGCACAACTGGCTTCAGATTCAAGTGCTGCCCTGTTTCTGTCAGTGCTTACACCAGGCTGAAGCACCTTGCAGGGTTGCTTCTCCACGTGGATTACACAGGCAGGACTTCATTGGCAAGGGTGTGCTTGTTATTTGTAATTCATTTTTAGGGAATGAAAGATGTAAATTTTTCACAAAAAGATATCCTACAAAAGGGATAATAAGCTATTTTATCACTGCTTGGGTAGTCTCAGGGGCTATATAACTATTTTGATAGTTGAACTTTTCTTCTAGTGTTTCTGCCTACGTCAATAATTTGCCCAGATAGTTTGGTAAAGGGTTATGCTCTTGTTTGTGATGTTAGTGTTGTATTAGTTATTATACACTTATAATAAGGAAAAAAACTTTCAGCCATAAAAGGAAAAAAAAACCCTTGCAAAATGAGTTTGCCTTCCAGAGGAAAACTTGCTTTTGGCAACAAACTGAATGTAACAGCTAGGGAGTTTGATAATCACTGTGTATCTGTGATATTAGCATTCACGTTGCTTACGGCATTTGGCTCAACAACAGGGAAAAATAACCTTTTCTAAGAATAGAAGTTAAAGATAAATTTTTATTTAAAAACAACCAAATTGGGACCCTCTTATTATTTTGCAGCATCCTACAAGCTGGGTTTTTTAGTTCCATGTTAGCATTTTAGCTTCTGAAGCAGCGTGTCACATTATATTTTGAGTTATACTACACAGAGAAGTAGGGCAAATGGCCAAGTGGATTGACAAATGGAAGAGCAGAGCCTCAAGAGGAGGAGTGCAACCAGTGCATTATGTAAAGAGGAGAAAGTATACTGTAATGAATATGGATGCTTCTTAACTCATGTGATTTCAGCATGAAGATCTAGCTCTTGCCTGTGAAACCTGGTGCGGATCAACTGAATTCAGAGTAACTTTGCTGTTTGAAATAAAATGAGGATTTGACCCAAGAAACATGGTACAGTTTTTCACCAGCCTTACTAATGTGGAAGGTGAAACAGGTTTTGTTTTAGTTTGAAACCAAAAACCAGCTGCACATCTGAAGGATGCTCCCATCCGATTTCATTCATCAGCAGAGTCTGACTTAAAGGTTAGTGTGAAGATAGTTGTGAGCACCATATGCCTGACAACTTGGCATAATGACATGTGACTTCAGCTTGTGTTTCTCTTTAGAAGATGACTAATGAGTCTTAGTCTCATAGAAGACGTTAAAATACCATTACGTTATGTTAGATCAGCTCTCACAACTGCTAAATTACAGAGTGGTAGGCATAATATAGTTCTAGGAGATGTGGGGTGTTTTCTGCAGTGGATTCCAGACAAACTCCTCCTGATGCAAATGTATGTGATAATTCACCATGTGGACAGAAATGTATGCACTCCTGTATTTTAAAAGCCAGATTTTGTCTTATGTTTTTACAGGTTTTTCTAGCTCTGGTAAAGTCTCTAATGAAATTCCAATCCTGTAGTTGACTCATTAAGCTTTCCCTCAATCCATCACTATAAACCTGATTATCAAGATGTTGTCTTTTGGTGTTATCAATCTTGAGTGACTTTTTTGGAGATTGATGCACATTCGTTCTTATGACTGGCTCAGATGATATCTGCTATTTGTCTTGATCTCCTTTTATTTAGTGTTTTAACTTAGAAGGCTCTACTGCCTTTTTTGATTGAATTTTAATGATGAGGTCTTGACTACAAGACAGACCTTCCACAGCTTTCAGACATATTTTACAAAATAGTATCCTCGGGCTTTCTGTGCTGACACATTTCCAGATTGTCTTTTTCACACGGTCCCAGAGGGTGTTTGCACCGTGTGTGTGCTTCTACTGAGGTAGCCGTGCTACAGAGATAACAGCTAGCTTGAAAGACTTGGGAAGAGGGAATTGCTCTACAGTATAAAACAATTATTTGCCAGTTTCCCAGAAGGTACTAACGGGTCTGCAATGGGCAAACTCAGGTGTAAAGGAAAGTAAAAGAAGCCATGCATGGTCCTGTCAGCAACATAATCACAAATACAAACATGTCAGTGAAATGCCAGGTCAGTTGTGGCTGGCAAATTCATAGTCTTGTTTAGAACAGACAAAACCAAGCAAGGAAAATTGAGGAAGAAGAGAATAAATGAGGAAGAATAAAAACTCAGAAGGGTGGTGGCAGCATCAGAGTCCAGTGATGGGATAGTTTAGTGCGCAGCTGAAGCCAGACCAGTTGGGAGATATATTTGAGGATGGTCTCTGAAAACTTTTTGAAGAACAGGACAGCAAAACTATTGTGGTAAATTCATGGCATCGAGGGTTGCAAGTAGCTGCCCCTTAGTGTTTCCTTCACCATGTGTATCTGACCTATGGCGCATCCCTTTCAAGTCCATTCATTTTTAGGACCTACACTTCTCTTATTAGCCTCTCAGAGTTACAGGATATCAGGATAGCTCTTTCATTGGAATGATTAAAATTCTACCTTTTTATTTCCCTCTTCTGCAGCATCCTGTGGTACCTTGCAATAAAAATGCCAGCAGATGCTTAGGATGTTAACGGTGTCTCATGGGTAGCTTTTGTCAAGGATGCTGCTGTGAAGCCCAGTCTTGGGGTAAAGTTGCCAGTCTTTTTAAGAAGAAACATACTGATGCAATCCTGGACTTTGTCCTGGTTATCTTCCACAACACAGCTCTTCCTGCTACTGTTGGGGCAGATAACTATTTGCCCTCAGTGTGGGGGAGCTGTGTCTAGCATATAGCAATCCAGTCTTGGGAGGTGATACCTTTGTCTGCATAATTTAGTCTCTCACTGGGATTTCTGTTCATCCCCAAGGAGTCAGACTGCTGTATGGAGGGCTTGGGAACTGCTCACTCAGAATTTGTGCTGCAGGACACCATGAGGGTTGCATCTGTACAGATGAACCCTTCTGTGTTTATTCAGACTCCTGTGAAGAATAGAAAATGAGGTGTGTTTAGGTCAGTACTAGACAAGCACTTAAGGCATGGTATAGATATAGATACACATGCAGTCATTTGGAACATGCTTTCATGGTGCTGTATTCTAGGCTCAGAGCTTCTGCTTGTTCCCAGCTGTACTTTAGTATCCAACAGGGACTGTAAATCAGCTGATGCATTTTAATGTAGAGTAATAGATTTCTGGTGAAGGGCTTTCTTCTCTGTGCCTTCTCTATGGAGTTATTTGCGTCTTCCCACCGTGTCTGCGTGTGTGCCAGTAGTTCTGGAGATTAACCTTAATCTCTGATTGAAAGCAAAGCAAAGTGACATTACCTTGTAAAATGGATTCTGTGAGAGATACATTTAATAATTTTCTTTTTATTTCTCCCTTAGTAGTCAAAGGTAAACTACTACTAGCAATGTTTTGTTTCCTTCTTAAAAGCTTTACCATTCAAAGACATGAATTTCAGAGAGCTTTAGGATCTAATTCATAGATGGTGCATAGTTCCTCAGTGCATCTTTCCTGATAAGGAATCAGTTGTTTCTTTGAAAGTATTTTCTCAATAAACAGGTTCAATTGATTCTCTATGGCTGCTGCCCAAACGGAACATCTATTTTTTCTTGAATGAGGAAGAAGAAAACATGTAATAGAAAAGTAAGGTACTTTGTGAGCTGTTTGTCTGGAGATAGTAAGTGTGTAACTGTTCTGGGTGATTCATAGAATTCTTAAATGTGTCTTTAGCTCTCAAAACAAGAATCATAATATTTCTCATACTTTATTCTTTCAGCTAGTATGGGGGTGGATGTACAGCATCTGTGCCTCTTGTTATTCTCTGTCATGGAGATGTCTCCATCAGGCCTCTAGGACAAACCCAAACTGTGCTGTAATATTTAATGCCAGAATATCAAAACTGGCCTCTGTATCACACAAACTGCCTGTCCTTGGCATCCGTCTGGAGCCTGCCCTGTTCTCAGTGATGGTAATCTCTGCAGGGCAGCTGGAGGAGTAGATCTCGGCTCCTGGTTTGCAGCACTGTGAGAGCAGGAGATAGAGCTGATGGGTGAGAGGAATCACTTTGCAAGCTCGAATGGACTCCAAAGTGGAGTGTCAACAGGCAGGCAGTCAATCTGCAAGCTATCATGAAATGCAAATTCCAGTGGAATTTATTTTTTTGTAACTGTTGAAGAACTAAAGCTCAAGGCAATGTTTTATCTATCATAGTTATTGGAGAACTGCTATTTCATTTATATGTTATACTCTGGCTGTGCCCAGCTACTGGGAAAAGGCATTGACTTAAGCAGAGGTGGATATGTATGTGCTGGTTGTGGAAAAGGGCAGGAGGGAAATGTTTAAAGAAAAACCAGGATGTGAGAGCAGCCCTGGAAACAGAGCAGGCAAGGCGCATCAGAAGGAGCTGCAGCCGAGCACTGCGGAAAGCCTGGGCTCAGCATTACCCTTGTGTTGCAGCATGTGGCAGCACCAGTGGGGAGGGGATGGTGTCCCTAGAGCACTGTCTGCTTCTGTCTGCTGCACTGGAGTATCTGCAACTTTTAGTGTGCGTGGAAGACTCTAACAAAGTTTGTTGGCAGCAGGTTTATCACTGCCTAGTAGGGAGCTCTTTCTTCTTGGAGGCTATTGGCAGTGCCTCGTCCCAAGAGGCAGCTCAGCTATAAAGCTACTGGAGAAACTTGAGGAAAACTGTGGTTTTAGTTGCCTTATGATACTGGCCCTATGGTACAGGTGAATGCTTTCAGTGGCTTGAGTCAGCAGAGACCGTGCTGTGCTTTGCTGGTAGTTGTGCCCAGCGGTCTCTATGGGATGGTGCTGTTTTATTGTCAGCAGCAGCTCAGATTGCAGTGCATACTCCTACAATGGCATTATCCTCTTACACTGACTTTGCTGTCCATATCTCACTTTTCCAGCTGTTTTTCAGAAGGCAGCAAAGTTTCTCCATAGATTGCAACAATATTGAGAATGTGAGGGAATGTCACCTTTAAGTTTTGAAGGCAAACCTTGCAGCCAGTCCAGTGTCTGTATTTTATAATGCCTTCTTTTTATGGTTCCCTACTTCCAAATGCCTTATAGTCATTGAAAACAACTTCTAGTGCCTCTTTCTGTAGCACATCCTTATAAAGATCTCCCATAAATATTTGTGTCAGTTCAGTGGGAGGAAGAAACCTGGCCTTTCCTTACCCAGGTGCTATAAACATTTGCCTTTTTATGTGCCTTCTGCAGTTCACCTTCTTGGCCAGCCTGTGCTTTCTTTGGGGTTTCTAGTTTAAACAAGTGTGGTTTGTCATGCTGAATTACACTGGCTACTTGTACACTATTGATGACAGCCTCTGACAGCTATCCTGGAGGTACTATTTGTCAGATGTTACGGTGATGCATCTGAGGGAAGGGCCTTGCACTTCACAAAGTGGTTACCCTCTTCCATGAATGCTTTGGAGCTGCAGAGCTGTCTGCAGTAGA
The DNA here is from genome assembly GCA_033124195.1 of Coracias cyanogaster. Taxonomy (NCBI): domain Eukaryota; kingdom Metazoa; phylum Chordata; class Aves; order Coraciiformes; family Coraciidae; genus Coracias; species Coracias cyanogaster. Next base: position 51,700 of record JAVSBS010023731.1, on the reverse strand, counting down.
CTGTGGCAGTGCCAGCTCCTGCCTGCTTTGGGGGACACCTTCCCTTCTGGAGTAAACATTTCTTCGTAGCATTCCTTGTAAGGATCATTTTTTTTTTTTAGGGAAAATATCTGTCTTTTAAGTTCTTTGAATGTAGACTACTTTGGTTATATTACAGTACTGTTTCCTTCGCTCCTTCGCTCCTTCGCTCCTTCGCTCCTTCGCTCCTTCCCTCCTTCCCTCCTTCCCTCCTCCCTTCCTTCCTTGTTCTCCCTCATTCTCTCTGTCTTTCCTTTTTCTGTTGGTTTCTCCCCTTCTTTTTGATTTGAAATGATGAGAGGGTTATGCTATAGTCCTTCCTCTGAGAATATTGACTGTGACCATGGAAAGTGAGCACTAAATGTTTGCCATTGACTTTTTCTAAAGATCATGGGATATTTGTGACCCTGCCTACAGCTGTCTGTGTGCATTCATTCTGGATTTCTGCCACCCCTTGACATCTTTAGGGTTGGGATATCTCCCACTCTTCACTGGAGGTCCATTGGAGCACTTGTCCTCTCCAATAACAACACTGAACCTATAGCATACCTACAGGTTAGAGCAAATGCAAGAGAGGATGGCAAAAATGAGAGGAGGGGAGAGAAATCTGTGTCTTTCCTGTGAGGCTGAATGGCCCTAAAGCAATGGACTTTAGCCAGAGCATTCAGGCAGATCCTACCTTTCACATCAAGCCTTTTAAAGGGCCAGCTATTCTCTCCAGAGGATCTTAGACCAGCCTAAGTTAATGGGAATGTGGAAAGGTAATAGCTCTTCCTTTCCTAGGGAGTCAAGGACTTTGAGCCTCATGGGAGCCTATTCTAAATGGTGGCAAGTGTACATAGACGCTAGCTCTAAAGTGCATAACAAGCTAGAGGGTCATTTCTTATTTTTCTATACATGCAATGTTCTTGCAGCTCTACCTTACTGTCTCATGGAAGGATGGTAGGTAGAAGTCTGGACCTATTTTGCTGTCCTGATCAAGGCTTGTTGTTAGCACAGCAACAGGTCAGGGAACTAAGGAGGTAGTGTGCTTCAGAGGTAAGCATTCATGTATGGAGAGGAGCCATCCCTCTACAGCTTCAGTCCTACCACAGGAGGCAAGAACCCTGCTTGGGCAGCACACCTGGTTTGGATTTTACCTTGATATATTTATTCAATCACCAGTTCTTCTGACTGTGACATGGTGCTCTCCTGTTTACTGCTTTTCCCCACACTGCTTATATCAGAGATCTACCATGTAAATCACATGGCAACAAAGTACAACTCAAGGGGAAGTGTGCAGCCTTCTGAGGCTGTGTTGAGTTGATGGAGAAAAAAGCGCACGTCCCTGCATCAAAAGTGAACAGAGCAGCACAAGTGCCTTCAAAACTGTCCTGCTAATGCCAGCTCTCTCACCAGCAGGAATATTGCTAAACCTAAGAGAGGACTTCATTACTTAAAAGGCTTCCCAAGAAAAACAGTTTGTTAGGGGGAAAAAAAAGGAGCAAGATGCAATTGATATGCCAGAGGGATGGGATGTCATCCAGAGGGACCTGGACAGGCTGGAGAGGTGGGCCAAGATGAACCTTATGAGGTTCAACAAGGCCAAGTGCAGGGTCCTGCACCTGGGCGGGGGCAACCAGCATTATCAGTATAGGCTGGGAAGAGACATGCTGTAGAACAGCCCTGTGGAAAAAGACTTGGGGGTACTAGTGGATGAAGAGCTGGACATGAGCCACCAATGTGCAGTGGCAGCCCAGAAGGCCAATTGCATCCTGGGCTGCATCAAAAGAAGTGTGGCCAGCAGATCGAGAGAGGTGATTCTGCCCCTCCACTTTGCCTTGGTGAGACCTCACCTGGCGTACTGCATCCGTCTCTGGAGCCCCCAACACAAGAGGGATGTGGACCTTTTGGATTGCGTCCAGAGGAGGGCCATGAAAATGATCAGAGGGCTGGAGCACATCTCCTGTGAAGACAGGCTGAGAGAGTTGGGGTTGTTCAGCCTGGAGAAGAGAAAGCTCTGGGGAGACGGCGACTCTTATAGTGACCTTCCAATACCTGAAAGGAGCCTATAAGAAGGCAGGGGGAGATCTGTTTACAAGGGTTAGTAGTGATAGGACAAGGGGTAATGGTTTTAAGCTAGAAAAGGGTAGATTTAGGTTATACATTAGGAAGAAGTTCTTTAATAGGAGGGTGGTTGAGCACTGGAACAGGTTGCCCAGAGAGGTGGTGGAGGCCCCATCCCTGGAGTCATTCAAGGTCAGGCTTGATGAGGCTCTGAGTAACCTGAGCTAGTTAGAGATGTCCCTACTTGTGTAGGGAAGTTGGACTAGATGACCTCTAGAGGTCCCTTCCAGTCTAAAACTTTCTGTGATTCTATGTGTAAAGGGCAAAACTAACACAATGCAGTTGTAATTAGTTCTTGGTTGTACAGCTGTAACGGCTTTAACAACAGACAAGGTGCTCTGATCCTGGAGCCTTCCTCTCACGGTGGGGTGTCCCTGCCTGAGGGACTTGCCAGTTAAGAAGTTGTTCAGAATAAAGGCAAGCAGGCTGGGATCTGTCTCTGGATTTTAGGCAGCAGCACATTCCTAATGCAGCAGGAGGCAGAAGGGTTGAAGTGAGGGAAATGTCTTCTATGGAGACAGTCACCTGAGAGCCCCCTGAAGGACGGTGTGCACCATGAGCTTCCTGCAGAATCAGTGCGAGTGCAACTGATTGACTTCTTCGTGCCCAGCTTCATTAGGACAGTGCTCCAGGCATCAGAAAGTGCTACTACTGCGCAGACTGATCAATATACTAACTTTTCAGCATTAGTTTAAGAAAACTCTTTAAAAGTTTAATAGAAAGGACATGAATTCTACTCAGAACATATTAAATCAGGGTAAAAGCCCCTTGTAACATTAATGATTCACCAGGTGAGTCTCAAGGAGTCCAAAGTGGGAACTTCTGAACAGAAGATGGACGGCTATGATCACAGTATTTACTGTGCTCCATCACGAGCCTTACAGGAAATAGCTTCAATGTAGTCAATCAGGCAAGGGAGAAAGGAGGTGGGACCAAGTGAGGTGAGTTCAGGATGTAACATCTCCATCAATGCCACCTTTTCTGGATGATGAGGGGACTGGAACACCTGCCTGATGAGGAAAGGTTGAGAGACCTGGGGCTCTTTAGTCTGGAGAAGAGAAGACTGAGAGGGGATCTAATGGATGTGTATAAATATGAGGGCTGGGTGTCATGAAGAAAGGGGCAACCTCTTTTCACTTGTGCCCTGCGATAGGACAAGGGGCAATGGA